>VXBJ01000503.1:43956-73118 GCA_013400055.1 Nycticryphes semicollaris | reverse complement strand
TTTTTTTTTACTTTTTAGCAGAGGAGTGTCAGCTTGCTTTGGTTTGCCCTTGATTATAATACCAGAAATATTTCTAAATACTGTTATTATTGCTGGTGTTAGGAATCATTATCTGACTTGATTGTTCTCTAATTTGGATGAAACCAGAGATTACTCATGTCTTTTTGTTTATGTAATGCTTGTTGATAGGCCAGTGAGTCAAATGTTTTTCTTTTACTTCAAACACTTTACTGTAAGTGTGGTCATCCTTGTTGTTCCTTACTCACTGACCTTGTTACACCCTTTCAAAGGACTGTGGTCCTCTGACAACAAATAGGGGGTGCAAAAACTGCAGTTATTCCTAGGACCTGATTGAGAGCTTGTAATAAAGTGTCTAAGGCTCAAACAGCATCTATGCTTCCAGTTTCTCCCCTTCAGAAGGAGGTGACACTCCTGACACTTTTAAAAAAAAAAAAATAAATAAAACCGAACCCTTTTGAAAGCAGCATGTTAAAATACTTAAGTTTTTATACAGATCTACAGGGTTCAGTTGGCTAGAGGGAAGACTCAGTGTTTTGCATGTGGTGTGTGTTAAGGAAGAGGTGTTTTTTGGGGATTTTTTTTTTTTTTAATGGAAACCATTGATAATGGGAATCAGTGATCTTGGACCACTGGTCTGAGCTGTGAGGGCACAAGCTCAGCAGGGCTGTGTGGGAGGTGCTGTTTGGAACTTTCCTGCTGGAGGGGACACTGGTGACCAAGGAAGACTGGTAGCTTGGGCTATGGCAGCATCCCAGTGGGAGAAATCTACAGGAGAGGATATTTTGAGTTTGATAGAGGAGCAGGTAAACAGGCCTGAGAGCTGCTTGCAGAGCTGCTGGGTGCCTTTGTTTTCCACATGTGTAAGACATGACAACAGATGGAGTCCCATAAATTTCTCTTCGTTTGTCTGAGCACAGATACAGGTTGGGCAGAGAATGGACTAAGAGCAGGCTTGAGGAGAACTTGGGGGTGTTAGTGGATGAGAAGCTCAACATGAGCTAGCAACGTGCATTCACATCCCAGAAACCCAACTGCTGCATCCAGGGCTGCATCAAAAGAAGCATGGCCAGCAGGTCAAGGCAGGTGATTCTGCCCCTCTCCTCTTCTCTGGTGAAACCCCACTTGAAGCAGTGCATACAGCTCTGGAGTCCTCAGCACAGGAAAGATGTGGACCTGTTGGATCAAGTGCAGAGGAGGGCCATAAAAATGATCTGAAATCTGGAGTGCACCTCTCCTATGAAGACAAGCTGAGAGAGTTGGGATAGTTCAGCCTGGAGAAGAGAAAGCTCCAGGGAGACCCTTATAGCAGCCTTCCAGTACCTACAGGGGGCCTCCAGGAGAGATGTGGAGGGACTTTTTATCAGGGAGTGGAGTGGTAGGATGAGGGGTAATGGTTTTAAACTGAAAGAGTTTGAGATTTAGATTAGATACTAGGAAGAAATTCTTTACTGTGAGAATGGTGAGAGAGTAGAACAGGTTGCCCAAGGAAGTTGTGGCTGCCCCATCCCTGGAAGAAGTGTTCAAGGCCAGGCTGGATGGGTCTTTGAGCAACTTGGACTACTGGCAGGTGTCCCTGCCTGTGGAAGGGGGGTTGGAATTCACTGATCTTTAAGGTCCCTTCCAACCCAAGTGATTCTGTGATTCTCAGCCTGTAGCCTCTTGATCAGGCCCAATTTGCTGTTACAACCCCACAGGTGTTGATTGTTTTATTCCTGACTCCCATTCATTGAGGTTGCGATTGGGCCTCCTGTTCCTCAGGTTATGCTTGCATTTCCTTTATTGCTCACTTCTGTAGAAGTCTTGATGCTCAGGAGTATTTCCCCTCCTTCCCTGTCTTTTCTTCATTACTACTGTAATTCTTTGTGCTGACCTGACTTTGCAATGCATTGTCACATGGAACGAGCTGCAGACAAGTTATGCCTTTTTGAAGTAGCTAAAATGGAGTAGGATATTCAGAAAAAAATGATCTATGCACTACCTTTTCTGGTGTAGCCCAACTTGCAAAGCAGAAGAAACGACGAAGAAGGAAGGGGGCAGGACATACAAATGGCAGAGAGGTGATGCTGTTGCCTGTGAACTCACTGGGGAGAGAAAAGAGGTGGCAAAGTTGTACTTTGGGGCAGTGGTTAGGATAAGAGGCAGGTGCAGAAAGCCCAGGTGATGGCGGGTTGAGCCTGCAGCAGTAGCAGAGCCACGTGCTCATCTCAGACAAGAATTTGGCTGGACCTAGGGCTGGCACAGATGTTAACTTAAGATCCCGTACAACTAAGGTAGCAGCGGTTTAAAATTTATTAAGGCAGGATTAAGTTATATGACTGTTTTCAACAGTACTTAATCATCATCCAGTTATTGGAGTGATATAACAGAACTTGCTATAATCAACACGGCAACTTGGTTTATGATTAAAAAATGGCAAAGGTTCACATGAGCCTTATGACAGTTTCCTAAATCAAATCATGCCTGCACACAAACAGATACAGAAGTTAACTTATGATTAAGATGTTTCCTTTTCTGCAGATTCTGGTACATTTTGGTACCCAGTGGTCAAAACTGAACTATGCTCATTCTCTTCCCCTTGTCAGCTTCTGTCAGCAGATGAAACTTCTAACTCTTATCCCTTTGTCAGCTTACCTCAGTGGAGAGTCTAAATTGTGTTGTGAAATACAGGATAACAACCTGATGCAATCTCAGAGAACTCACTTTAGCATTGACATTCATAGGGTTGTAAGATGATTGACTTTGGTCAGTAATTTTTCCATTGTGGCCACAATTCTTGTCAGGTGATCTTGGCAATTTTCAGAGTGGGCTTGTGATTGGGGCAGGAGGGGTCTCGGGTATGTTTCTTTGTCAGCAGGAGTTCCAGGTGTGGTTAAGGAGTGCCTGATGATCCCAACTCATGGGACTTGCACTGGGACAAGGAGGTACCAGTCTGTCTTTACTGTCCTTGCCTACTGGGGCAGTGGGTATGTGCCAGGTTGTCCCAGCTCACTGTGCTTGCAACTGAAAGAGGGACAACGCTGAGCTCGCTGCCCTTGTAACTAAAGCAAGAGCAATGTTACTGGTATTGACATTGCAATGTGTCCAGGGGGGAGATCTGCACCACCACACAGCCCCAGCCTGACCCAGGGGCTGGAGTTGGTGTGGAGGGAGAGCCTGACACCAGGGAGTGATGGCCATGAAAGCCAGGAGGCTCAATCAGTGGCCTCAGCCCTGCCCCAGGGCAGGGAGGGAAGCCCCAGAGCATCGGTGACCCCTGTGGTGCTGGGTGAAGGCAAACCACTCTTTACATGCTCCATGGAGCAAGGAGGCTGTGACAGACAGCTCTTACCAGCAGCACCACCTGGGACGCGGCTGCTGCAGTTTGTGGACACCCCTCTCCCTTTCTGGTGGTGCTGATGGGTCCAGTAGATGCTGCTCCTCCAGGATAGGGCATAGAAAGGTGGTCTCCCTCAGTCTCTGCTGCTGCTTCAGCATCTGTACATAGGCACATAGCCACTGAAGCTGGAAGGGGAGAGCCACCTCCTCCACCCTTCCATGCTAGTCCTGGGCATACCAGATGACACAGCCTCCTTGTTTCCTCCTTACACCCCAGCAGTATTTATGTGTGTGCAATGGCTTCAGCAGGGAATATACCCTGGTTGGTAGTCGGGGCTGAGCCCTGAATAGCTGCTGTAGGTCATTCACCCACTCTTGGGGATGCTTGAAGCCTGGGGCTGCTGTGTTGGAAGGGTTCCTCTTTCTCCCTGTGCCACAACCTAAGGGGAAATGTCCACCTTGAGTCAGGCCTCTTGCCAATGGTGCCCTTGCCTGGGAAACCAGACGAATGGGAGCTTCATCCAAATCAGTCCATCAGAGCATGTTAGGCACTGTAGCAGTCTCCCAATGCCTTTCCTAATCCCTTTACCTTTCAAGGGAGCAATCACTTGAAAGTGTTTTCGACAGTACATGAAGGAGCAGGACAGGAGCCCTCTCCGTGGTGTCCCTCTGAGGGATCCTGGTCAGGATCTGGCAGCAAATTGCTGGTAAAAGGCAGTGTGGCTGCTTTGATGTATTTTTGCAGTGCATTTATTTTCTTTTTTTCCCTATCCTTTAGTGCAAAATTTCAGCTCTTCATATTCTGGTCACACAGGAGGAGCTATTTTCTGCAGCAACAGCTTTCTGTGTTAGCTGTGCTCATGCAATTCTGGCCTGGTTCTTGCTGATCACAAAAAGAAAAGGCGGAGGAGAAGGTGGGTCTCTGTTTGGAGTGTATATGAATGAGCTTGAAATGTGGTGGGTGGGTTTTGGTTTGGGATTGTGGGGTTTTTTCCAAAGAAAAGCTTTGCTCTTTCATTATGGAGAGTCTATAATCCCTCTACAGTTTGTATCTATGGAAATTCAGGTCCAGCAGCCAGCTGCCTCTCACCACGGTGGTTATCACCCACCTTCACTTGTGTGCCTGCCTGCATGCTCAGAGCATCACAAAACCATGTTCCTGGGCAACATGATGGTGGGGAAGTTTGCTCTACAGGAATATAATACAAAACCTGTGTAGGTGATGCACGTTAGCAAGGGAAGTAGCTCGATGTAAATGGAGGGTTGTGCCTCTTGCAGCCCATCTTTGGGAGCTGCCATGGGCAGGGGAGCCACAGCTGACTGCTGTCGGCTGCTTGGGGCCGGGGTGGTGGGGGGGCCTGGAAATGACACCAGGGTTCATGTTAGCTGATGTTCAGTCTTGTGTTTGCAGTGCTCTGAGCACTTTTAGTCGGTCCTTGGAAAACTGCTGTCTGCCTTAAGAAGCACCCAGAGAGTTGTAAATTTTGTAGGTCGCAAAGCACTTTCTACCCTCATTAAAGATGGGAATCAAAATGTGTGTTACTTGGTTTGTACAGGAAGCAGGAAGCTTAAGGGATGTGTAAAATACCATTGCCGAAAACAATCACGTAGTTATTTACTCCTGCCTGAGATAAAGGCATGCAAGATATGAAATCTAAAAGCAATGAAAGGAAATACTATAATGCAACATCCTATTGACCTGTGGGATTTGCTGCTGCTTAAGATGATGGTTCCAGAAGTAACGTTTGTAGTTGTACTAACTAGAATTAAAATAATTATAGGTTGGAAACAAACAGAAACACAAATGCTGTAGGCTTAAATCTTTTTGCTGCTCACTTGCTGGCTGGTGGGACCCAGATAAAATGCTTTCTGCCATCCATGCATATTACTGCAGTGCCTAGTTACACGTGCTATAAATGTTTTATGACTCCATATAGAGTTGCTCGTAACATCTCCTTGGGAAGGCTGAGTGCCAGCCCCTCGGCTGATAGAAATCGATGTAGCGCCACTGACTTTGGAGTCAGGCTGCCCCTGTCACAGGCTTGGCCAGCTCCCTCCCTCCCAGCCCAGCACTGGTAGAGATCTCATGCACACACTGAGATGGGAAGATGTCCAAGAAATAAAGTAAGAAATTAAGGAAGCCCTTGCTGTTTCTGGGCGGGGGTGTAGGAAACAATAGGCCAGCATCTCAAAGTGAGCAGGGATCAGGCACTAGAGACTTGGTGAGCATGAGTAGAAATGAAGGTGCTGTGAAGGCAGCAGGAAGGACAGTGTTTCTAACAGACCCCTCTCCTGCCGATGCCTCTACCCCCTTGATTTGGCAGGATGGCTGCAATGGCTTAGCAGATGCCTAGAGTCATACAGGTGACACCCATTGGCAGTCAGGGTAATCAAGAGCATCATGGCACTAAGTAAATGATTAATTTTAATTATGGTGTGTTACAGAGATATAGTTGAAAGCATTTTTCTAAATTTCAAGCCCTAGTTAATACATTGCTGTAGTAACTAGCCCAGCAGACCCAGATGACAGATATAAACAGGCTGAGTAAGCATGAGAGCTGGGGGACAGGTAGGAGAGAGCTTGACCTTTCCCTAAACACTGCTTCTGTGTGCATTATAATAGCTTAGTATTGTGGATGCTGCTACAATATCTTTTATGTCCTCCTACTTGAGAGTACAGAGAGGGTCAGGGTCTTCAGGAACTGGGTGCTGGGCTCCTGGCCCCACTACCCTGATGGAGCTTCCTGGCTAACCATGTCTAGACCCACGTCTAGACCAGTTACTGAGATACCTCACTGCCTGCTCGCGGTCAGGTCAGATAAGTACTTGAGGGCATTCATGCCAAGCAATAGATAACTCCTTAGACAATTTCTTTCCAATATGTAGGCAGACTTTCCATTGCACTTCAGACCAAATATAGTTTCTACTATCAGAAAGAAAAAAAGTAATTGGAAATAAAACCCAGGGACTGCAGGAACCAAGGATTTGATTCTTGGAAAGTTTTGACTGCTTTCAGCTTGCATTAAAGCTGATCAAGGGAGGCTCAGATTGCACCATTCTTCAGAGAAACCCAGTTTGCAGGAGTTGCTTTTTTCCCAGTGATGAGCTGCTTCAACAGGCAGGTCTCAGAGACCACACAGGGATTTAAACAGGTGCAAAATATAGACTCCCAGGATATGATCATCAGCTCTCTCTGAAATGATGCGTAACAATGTTATGCATGAGAAAATGCCTGTTCACAAAAGCTTCCCCCTCCTCCCCCCTACCCCAATTCCAATAGCTCCTGTATCTTTGGACCCTACCAGAGTCACTAATTCGGTCTGTGGGTCTTCTCTTCACGACAATAACTCATAGGGAGACCAGGTGAGAGCTGAGACCCGAGCAATGGATTTTCATACAGGCAGGGGCTTCAATTACCTATAGGACTGGCTAGGGGAGGCAGGGAAGCAAACAAATCTCAAAAGTTCTGTTCTGGGTTTTCAGCTGTGCATCTAGGAGTGGGCACTCGATGCTTCAGTTTGGTTTCCACCGGCTGAATAATTCGGGATGGAAATGTTCCCGTTAGAGCCAGGTAAGAGGATTTCCCTTCCAGTTCCTAATAGCCCACTATGTTGCCCACCTTGTTTCCCATGTTTACTTCCCTTTCTAAAGAGAGCCCCAGGAACAGGTGAACAAAAGTCTTTGTCCGCTTTGACTCCCTTTCCCTCTCGCATGATGCTTCAGCAGAGCTTTGAGTGAGGCTCCGGTATCAGCCGACAGGGATTTTGCAGGCTCCGTAGTGCAGTGTCTGAGTCATACTCCAAAAATAGCTGATAAAATGTCAGCCCAGCCAAAGTCACCGTCGGATTAACAATGAAGTTTCATGATTCAGGCTAGCTCCAGGTATACAGGTATACTCCTGATCTTAACAATACATCTGAACTTTAAAAAAAAATAAAAAGGTTGGGGGAGAATAAGTTATGCTAGGGACTTTATATTTTAAGTAAAAAAAATGTTAGAGGTAATGCAGAAACAGCTTTCTCTATCCTCACCAGGAAGGTATGTGATTAACACAGTGATTAGGTAGCAAAGGGCTAGAAGGACTGTCTGGTTAGAAGACGTGTCCCTTCTAGCAAGAAAAACAAGGAAGAAATTAAAAACAGGTCAGGGCTGAAGATGAAGCAAATCTGTGGTCCTTGGAGGCAAAGCGGAACTGTGGCATGGTCTCCCATGGGAGTAGGAGAAGGTCTGAGATGATCTGTGGGCAACCAGAGGCCAGGCTCTGGGACATGATGGAAGAGCAGCCATGGTGCCTGTCCCCAGCCCTGAGAGCTGGCCAGGGACAGGTGGGTGGGAAGCCCCCTCATCAGGAGGAGCTGGGCTTGTCCAAAGGAGCAGCTCTGCTTTACAAAGTTGGATCCAGTCAAAGTCTCCCTCCAGTACTGGTGTGCAGTGTCATCCTGGTGCCTGTGGGCAAGCGGCTGGGCTCTGAGATGTGGTTGGACATGGGAGCTTGGCCACAGGTGCTGATAGAGGCAGGAGAGAACATCTGTCTGCTGTAAGGGCTGAGGGTATATCTGAAAGAGCATGTGGCAACAGCTCCTTCAGGAGCCTTGGAAAATAAGTAAGATGAAACTAATCACACTAGAAGTTAATGTGATGCCAGTGCAGGGGCTGCAATGGTGTAGCAGCACCTTGTGATCGCCACGTGTCCCTTGAATCACTCAATGGTTCACATTCCAAACATGGTAAGGACAAGAGACCCCAAGGAAAGAAGCTGAAATACCTCAAGGGAATGAATCAACAGTGAACAGATCGGGCACTGGTGCCTGATGGCTGCTGCCACATAGTGAATGCTTTGCTGGCTGAGTTACCTGTTCCTGTATTAATTCTGGAAAAGTCTTTGCTCCTGGTTGCTGATTTCTTACACAGGGGCTCAGCCAACGGTTGCTGTTTGTGTGGTCAAAGGGAGAAGAGGAAGGATGCTCAGACATAACCAAGCTGCTGGAAATGGCAAGGACAAGGGTGGTGACACTGACACCGTGTTCAGTAACTGGTCTGCTTTGTGTGCCAGGGCGGGAGACCTATTTTACTGCAGCTCTGGCAGTTCCATCATGTCCCTCCATGAGCTCATCACTAGTACAGTGCCCAGGCTAGTTATACGGGGAGTCAGGAGGGCACACTGCCCCTTGCATACAGTCCTTAACTCATCCTGTCAAGTAAAGGAGCTTTTCTACAGCTTATTTTCAGGGAGTGAGTATGTTAAGTTACGTGCAAAGATGTCTGCCTAGGGTGAACAGCTAAACAAAATTGCCATTAATGGTAAGGAAGCAGCGGGGGGAGCTTTTAACCTGATATTTATAAGGTGCTTTCCTTCAAAAGAGGAAGGAGATGCTACTCACTGCCAGACCTCATCACGCTTGATGCAGCACAGCAGGATGCTTTCTGCAAGCACATGCTGCAAATAGCTTTTCCACCTCAGAAGTCATCACCTTACCCCCCGCCCACCTTCACAGCTCTGGTGGGCCCATAGGAGTGAAAGCACATTAGAAAAACGGTGCTGGATTGGGGTCACTCTGTGGGAGGCCCTGGTACCTCCATGGTGTGGACGTGCCTCTGCATCCAGCCAAGCAGATGCTGGTGGGCGAGTTGCTGATACCCCTGGCATCACTCCCAGTGCTCACCCTTTAAAGATGGACACATGTCATTGCCTGTCTGAGACAGTGGGTGAGAGGACTGGGGTGCACCCATCAGGAAGGAGGTGACATTTGCCACCCCTGTGTGCTGCAGGGGTGTCCCAGCAAGGCCCCAATGGCTGGGTTGCAATTGCCAGTCCATCTCTTGAGCTGATGGCTTTGCAGGGACACTCTCTGCCCCCACCACGGGAGATTCTCAGGTTCCTCCTGTGCTCATTGCCTCATGCCTTTAAAATTCAAGGTCACTGACACAGGGAGGAGCTACCTTCACGTCAGCTTGCTGTGCCTCATGGATGAACCAGCACTGCTACAAAGGCTGTCAGCCATTTGGCATGTGAAACAGTGAGAAATGGGCAACTTGCTCTCCTGGGTCTTTCCTGTGCCAGGTACAGGTTTCTATTCCTTGCAGAAGGAGCTTGACTCCTCTCCAAAAGCACATGCCTCCTGCTGCACCGCAAAAAGCTTTGTGTGCCCCAGTGAAGGAGAGCTTGCTTGACCCTGTTCTGGGATTTTAAATCCATACTCCTTGTTCACAGTGCTATAGAAAGGTGTATTTTCATGATAAGTGGAGCGACAGCCCTTTTCCAGCTGCTACCCAGAACTAGCTGTGACTGGAGATTAAAGAGAGGTGGGAGAGTAGCTATCTGCTTCATGAAGAGGATGCACAGATAGGGGTGGGTGGATTGCTTGATGGACTCAATCCAAACCCAATGGAGCAATGGCAAGGCTGGGAATCTGGATTGAGCAGCACAGGAAAGCCCGAGGAAGTGACCTGTGTGGTATCTGAAATAACATCATTATTAGAAAGAGGTTTAAAAGCTCAAAGGGATGAAGTGTTTAAATCTTTCACTGATGCTGCTTGCCACTGAAATGTATACTATGAAAAAGAAAATATTTCTGCCAAGGAACTTGCAAAGAAGTATTCTGCGACCTCTGAGCTTTAGCAGATGAATTTTTATAAGCTGAATAAATGCAAATTAGCAATAACGTTTCTCTGATTTGACAGTCGTTCCTGGTGCGCTGAGGACAACGGAGGCACAGCAGATAAAGGGATGTGTTTAGCTATGCTAGGAGAGGCCTCTTCCCTCTCAATAATCAAATAATATTTTTATTTTATGCCATCTTGGTGTGGTCATATGCTCTCACCATGTATCAGTCTTGCCATGCACTGTAACCCCGTCTGTCATCCCTCATAAATAAGTGTGAAATATGCGATTGGTTAAGCACGCGGTGCAGCCTTATCAAATAAATATTTCAAGGGCACAGATAATAAAGTAGAGCGAGACAGGGGGAAAGAAAATCTCCTCCATCATAGGCCTTGCTACTCTGGCTATTCCAAGACCACTTTCCAGCTGGACATGTGGATGCACACCTGGAAACAAGCATGAGGGCACCCCTAGCTACCCAGGCTGTAGGCATAAAGAGAGACTGGCCAAGTTGGGATGCGTGGAAACACAACACCAAGTCATTAAATATAGATCCCAGCAGTCTGGAGACACATCTGAAATACACCAGCCTAAGTCTTTTGATGTATTGATTTGCATCAGGTGAAAGCTACTGTTGTCTTCTCCTGTGGTGTCACTCCAGTTTCACCCTGGTCGTCTGGGTCTATTGAACCGAGGGATGAATAGCAATCAATGAAAAATCCCCAAACCTCCAAATTACCCCCACTACCATGTTTACTAAGTAAGATGCAGACTCTAAAGTATCATTTGAAAATATTTGTGACCTCAATCATTTCTGACTTTGTCTTTTTGCAAAGCACAGGTCTGCACATGAAACTAAGGTGCGTTATGAATTAATACTGTGATACTTGTACCTGGATGATTCCTTGGGCCATAATCTTATTCAGGAAGGAGGGGAAGGAAGTCCCTTAATCCAGACCTGTATAATTCACTTCCAGATTTATTCCTGATGAAAGCAAAATTATTTTTAAATAAATGTGTCTGAACGCGGAGTTATTTTGGAATTATTACACAGGCTATTCATTACATTGGAATTTTGCTCTTTGAACAGATTACCTGGATCCCATTGATTTTTACTTATTGCCACCACAACTTATTTTCTCCTCCTCCTTCTCCAGTTACTTCAACACTCTGCTACCAAGGAGCACACAGGAAATGCTGAGAGACTGATTTAGAGCTGGCAGCCAGCCCACAAAACCCTCACCAGGTCAGAACAATCCCTTTTTTAAAGGTTTTTTTTTTTTTTTTCAATTTTTCCTTGCTGTTTTGAAACTAGTGGGATCACTATTATCGAGACTATCTGAGAATAAATGCCTCTCTACAAATCAGCTGGGTTTCTTGGTTTGGAGTGGCTGTATTTTTTACAGGAAAGCTAGAAGAAAAAGGTATGTAACTATTTTGCACTTTCTCCACCCATGCCTGGACCTCCTTTTCTTTGTTTATGTTAAATGTCTTGGACTATGTTACCCTTTCCATATCCTGATGACGCCCCACACAGAAGAGCATTCTTGAGGTCCTTCTGCATTAGGAAGGTACATTTCTGCACCAAGCAAGAGAGCTCTAAGTTTAAACAGAATTTACCATGTTGATGGTCACCTATTACGGGAAATTGCCAGTGAGGATGGTGGTAATTCACAGACCCCTTCAGTGCTGATCTTGCTCTGGTTTGTGTTTGATGTCTGAAGACGTGAGAAATCCCCTTTATATTTTTGGGGACAGACTTCAGCCAAGGGTGTCGGATGCTTTTGCAGGTACAATCAGAGCTGGAATCTAAAGCAAGTGGCAGAGCCATGTTCAACTGACAGTGCATTTAGTGTTACAGACAGTGAAACTGTTGAAACTTGCAGGGTGAGCTCCAAAAGGCATTTTTGACTATGTCATCAGTTTTTACAAAAACAATCAGAATAACAAGGAAGCACTATAAAAGTGTAGATGGGCAAGAAAGACGGTGACTGCTTTGCTGAAACATGCTTGCAACAGGACCTTCAGTTACCCAAAATTCATCTGTGTGCGCATTTGTGGCAGCCTGTCTTCAACTTCCAGAGCAACTTCCTTCTGTCTCAAGAGTTTGCTTCCTTTTTTTTTTCTTTTGCCTTGCTGTTTTAGGGAAGAAGAAGAAGAAACAAAAAAAAACCAAAAAAAAAAAAACCAAAAAAACCCAAATCAATGTCTGATCAAGACACACATGACTTTCCTGTCTCTGAAAAGCTCTGTGTCTGTTTTTGCCTTGAGAACAATTACACTTCATCTTTTCAGAGCAAACCACAAATAAAATAACTCATGAAGCTGTACAGAGAATGAAAAGTATTCCTGGCTGCTTCTCTGCAATTTTAACAAATGGTCTTCTGAGGTTTACCCACTCTCTCTATATATATATATACACATACATGCATTTTGAAATGTTAGAACTATAATTACTTTAATGATTATTTTATGTCAGTTGAATCAATCTTTTCTTTTCTGAAGTTATTGTGCCAGATTACCTTCAATACTCTTCAACCCAAAGCTGTCTGGCTAACTTCCTTGATTTCCCACAACTGGTTTTCATGGCTACAGAAATCTCATTTCTGTGCACAGATAAGCTGTCAGAAAAACTGAGTTCTGAGATATAAAATAGTTATTTCTTCTAGATCACTTGCAAAATTTTGGAGATAGAATGCTCAAGCCTCCATCCCACATTGCAAATTGATATATGCAATGACATAAACTTTGATCTTTATGTAGGAGCCCAACCATGCTTCCATAGGTTAAAAAAAATAAGAAAGAAAAAGTAAAGTACAGTTTTTTAGAATCATTATTTTAAACCCTAATTTTCTGTTCCCTGCAGTTGCTGAGTTCTAAAGAGCTATGATCTACAGACTTTTGAGACAGCTGCTGTGTGTGAGTGCTTCCAAGTGGGGAAGAGAGACATTGTCCGCTTCCATACCCAAATTTCATCACACAGGCTGGGATATAAGCAGCACCACCAACATCTCTGAGGACTGGATTCACAGCCAAGGTAAAGATGCTTTAAAAACAAACATAAAGGTTGTGCATTAGTCAGGTTTGTTATTTGATGGTTATTTTTTTTAAACTCCCAGTGCTTAGAATATGGGGCAGGAGCCTCCTCCAGGTTATCCACCCTTCTAGCTACAGGAATAAGCTCGGGGGAGTACAGTTGGGGGGCAGAATCAACAGGTCATCAGGTATTTTATTGATGTTGGGCAGCTTCTGAAGGGGACAATAGCAAAGTCATTAGCACAGGTTTACAGAGCTATTAATAATGCATATGCATTGTACAATGCACATACAATGTACATAATAATACATAATAAATTAATCCTACAGAGAAGCTAATGGAGTTTATTGGTGGGGGACCTTGAGAATAGTATAAAGAGTTATTTCAGAGTTTCTGACTGGTAAGAATGTTCTCTTGTTAAAAGGCCGTGGGCTGTTGTTAATAGAAAATTTTAACGTTTTCTACCTAAACTTGTTTCAGTCTTAGAATTGGTTTAAGATAGATTATGTGCTACTAAGAAAGGAACTTTATCTTTTTTGCAGGTTGGCATGTTTATGGACTGCTCTGTATAATTCACAGCTAGTATTTTATGGGATAGCGTTTTCAGAAAGGATATTTTCAAAAACATGCTTAACTACTCAGCATAGCTGAAGACCAAGTAATGCCTCTGGTGCTCTACCTGTTGTGATACAATTTCATGCTTAGTCATAACTAGAAAAATCAGTGAAAGTGGTCTCTTGTTGTGGTTATGTGCCACTAACAACTCTGCTTGTGAGATGCTGTGTGCGAAAAAAAACCCCACAGAAGCTGGGGCCAGGTGGGGGGTGGTGTGTGTTTTAATGGAGCATATAATAATGCTTTCAATGTGTATTTCTTGACAAATTATTTTGAAAGATTCATTCAGTACACCTCTCTTTTTTTTTCTATTTTTTTTTCCTTTACGTGCCAAGATAGTAAAAATGTCAAGAATAATTTCAGCAAGACAGCTATGTTGTGCACATTTACATAGTTAGTAGCTGTGAGGTAATGACTTTTCTCCATGAGTCTGTTAAGTAAATTCTTCCACTATCAATCTTACGTACTGGCATGTTTTATTTCCTTCTTTTTCTATTGCTGTTGTCATCTTTCATCTATTCTCTGCCATCTTTGGTTTGTTAACTGCTTTCCTCTTTTCTTTCCAGCAATACTTTTGTTTCTCCTGATACGAAGCACTTTCTGCACTTCTTCCTTTATTTCTTTGCTCTTCTGGTGCCTCTTCACCATGTTCAGACATACTTAAGCCTTCATCCAGTCTATTTTCCTTTCCCACTTTAATCGAATGATTCCTCCTTCAACTTCTGAATTATTTATGTTCTCCAGATCACATTGGTTTTACTGTTCTTGGCCGGTTTGTTTTTCCCTTAGCCAGTAGCATGTCTCTTATTATTTTCTCTCTAACGGGCAAACGATTGTGTTGCTCCAATTGGGCTGATGCTAAGCTGCAGGATTAAGGGGCATAAGGCTTTCTTCATTTGAAGCGATCTCTCATCAGAAGGTGTTTGGAGTTTTTGGATGGTTTGTTGGGTTCTTTTTTTTTTTTTTTTTTTACCTTGCATTTGTACACTGAAAGTAGGCTATTTAATTCTGCTGTGGTGGAGTGAGTCTGACCCTGCTTAACCGGCAGCTGAGCAGCCAGCTTATATCAGAGGCTGTTCCACTGATTTTGGTGGTGCTCCCCAGGACCGTACAGTATTTGGATACCTCACTGGTATAAATACAGATAATTCAGCCCTCGTGCTCACCTAGGACCGGTACATGGCTTGTACAGGCACAAGAAAAAGTAGTGAGATCCACAGTTGTACTGACATCAACAGTAACCTCATCTAAGAACAATTGGTTTGTGAATTTTCTATGATAAATTACCTGTTTTTCTTATTACTTAACATTTCTCTACCTTCAGCCACTACATGAGAAGGTGATGTATGGGTGAAGTTTATTGCACCTGTTTCTCCATAGGCATGTTTCAGAATCTCCCTTCATCACCTAAAATAACCACAAGTAAATGCTGTCTCTGGGGATGCAGTTCAACGATATGGTTCTCGTAACCAGATCAGATGATTTGGAACACCTGATTCTTCAAATCCTGTCTAAAACCTGTGACTCCTTGACTTTGACTGGCTTAGGGCTGGATGAAAAATTTTGTCTTTTGGTGCCAGCACAGGGCATTATTATCGAGCTCTGACTAATTTGATGGCAATATGATCCTGTGTGGATCAGACTGATACCACCAGGTGGGCTGGTAGTGCCAGACCTAGAGTTATTGATGTGGGGAGTGCGGCTCCTGGGTTAGGCTCACAGTAATTGCAAGCTCCATCTCACGGGCTTGGCAGGGAGGCAGCTGCCTGTGAACAGCCTCAGGTTTCCATGGTCTGCCAGGTGGAGAAACTGCTCCTGAACTGGGCAGAGGATTTTTGACACTTCTGCTTGCTGTTTCAATGCCTTCTAGTTGCTAAGAAGGCAAAGAGAGGTCAGGCTATGCAGTGCATACGGATGTGGAAGTAAGAGTGTATGGATCCATGAAAATGAGACTATACCTTCATTTACACATTTTTAATTTTGTGGGGGGAAATCTGGTTGCTTGAGATGCTATGTGTAACCGGTTTGCTCTGTGCCTTCATTACGGGACATGACACACCTTGCAAACTGAAAAACAAGTTAACGAATTAAGTGAAGAGCTCTAATTACTTTTTGTTCCTGTTCTTGTGTGTACACACCCAATCGTGATGAAGAAGTGGAAAATAATGCAGTGATAAGGAAGACAGTGACATGCTAGGATACTGTGGGCCTATGCAACCACCAGACAAAGTTCCAAGAGATTTGCCTTCAACTGGGCTCGAAAGTCCCAGCTGGAAAGAAACCACCCCCGACAACAGGGAGTTGCCTAGAGGAGCTAGAAAAGGAGAGAGTTTGAGCAGAAAGCGAGGCACTACCTCTGCAAAGGACATCACTCTGGTAGCACTTGCCAGGATTTGGCAGAGCTGGCTTTCCATACGCCTTGGCATGAATCGCCACAATGTTTTTTGTTGGCTGAGTTCTCCTGGGAGGCAAGAAAGCAGGTACCAAGGCAATGGAAAAATCTGCCACTATTAAAACACTGTGGTAGTTTGATGTGATGCCTCAGTCC
This sequence comes from Nycticryphes semicollaris, assembly GCA_013400055.1. Lineage (NCBI taxonomy): Eukaryota > Metazoa > Chordata > Aves > Charadriiformes > Rostratulidae > Nycticryphes > Nycticryphes semicollaris. The sequence goes on along the minus strand of VXBJ01000503.1, from coordinate 56,981 downwards.
TTGCTTTTATTTCTTCCTTCTTGTCTTACAGTTCTTTTCCACTTCTTCTTCCATAGAATTCTGTTAGTTGCTTTCCTCTTCCTCTGCTTTTTATTTCTGTGTTTATGTATCTTTTATTCCTCCTTTTTTCTGTCAGTATTAAACCATTTCCTTCTGTTTTCCTTCTTCCATTTCTCTCCTTCCTTTCTTTCACCTTGATTTGACAACAGCTAAGAATGGGTTGAGGAATGATGCATCTTCCTCTCCTAGCCCCTGGCAAAGATTATGGGAATGGCTGAAAGGCACAGTTTTGCCCTGAACTCTGATCTTATCAAGCAATGAATTATGAGGGTGTCTCTAGTGACAGCAAATATTTTGCACACTTGGGTCCAGACAGGGTATGAGCCTCCATCAAATAAGTTTTTTGTCGGGTTTAACAGTGCTTTAGCTGTTTCTGCATATGTATATGAGAGCCAGATCCCCTGGTGCTTTATACTAACATGTTTTGATCTGGTGCCACAAATAAGGAAAAGCTTGTCTTTGCCTTGGGGGGAACTGTGGGAAGACATTGGGACCTTTATGGGTGTCTGGAAAGCAGCAAGTACTGAGCCGAAAGGAACCTGGCGCCTGGGTTGCTGTGCAGCTTGTAGCCACTTAGGCTAGGCCAGCTCTAGCTCAGAACACCGCTGGTACCAGGGGCTGGCAGTGTGATGGGGAGGAAGCTGGTGGAGAAGCTGGCCCAGCGCCTGGGCTAGCGCTGCAGCCAGCTAAAGCAGGCACTTTGTGTGGAGACAGAAACCCTGATCCCAGATTCTCAGCAGCTGCTTGGTGGGCAGCCAAGAGAAGTGGGACAGAGCAGCAGCCAGGAGCCTGCCAAAGAGCTGCTTTTGTCTGCACTGCTAAAATTGTCTGTGAGTTACTGTGGCTTAATTAACAAAGAAACCCAAAGAAGGCAAGCTTTTCCCATAGAGCAGCTGGGCTTCATCAGCAGGCCTTTTCCATCATGAGCAGCAATAGTGGAAGCTTGTTTTTCCTGCTGTGGCAGGGTAAGGTAGTGAAGACTAAAGCTGTGCTGGTTGTAAGTAGAACAAAATGACAGATATTAGCCTTTTAATTGGATATTACCTTAACATGAAAGCTTTAATTTTACTTCGGAGGTAGCTCAGTTATGTCAGTAGCATACAAGGCTCCAAAGTCTCACAGTTCTTTACTTCTCACATCTGAACTTTGAGCTTCTTGTTTGTTTCAGTTTTCTGATATATATCTAACTGCAATTTTCTCCAAAGTGTTGCAATTCAGGACTGTTGGAAATTCTGTCATGTGAATATGATCATAGGATGTGTACTGAAAAATTTCTTTAAAAATAAAATTAGCAAATGGTTCACTAGATATTGACTGTCACCCTTTATTATTGGCAAAGACATTTTATACATTATATATAAATACCTGCATATAGATTAATAAAATGTATATCTATATATTTTACAAACATTCACATTATTTCTGGGTTACTTTATTTTCTTTGCATAAGTTATTATAATTTCATGAGCCCAAAATCCTTACCACAAACAGGGCTATTTGTGGGTTGTGTGTCCCATGTCCCGTCCCCCCCCCATCTCCCAAAGTGTAATGTGTAAAATTAAAATGTATATCACTATATAAGTTTCTACAGATATAGCTTAATTTGCAGTGGCAAGCAGGGTGTCAGTTCAGCTGACAGTACCTATCATCTATGCTAGATTTCTGAAAGGGTTGAGAACCAATTTGGGTGTATGTGGTATAAAGCACAGGCATAATCCTCTCTGCTGCAGGCAGATTTAATTTCTGTATGCCCTAAAGGTCTTCTCTAGAAAAAACCCCACAACCCTGACTCTAACACAAATTTCCACCTAAAAAAATAAAAATTAGAAGTAAAGCTCTTCATACAGAGATACCTATTCCTGACTATTGATTTCTAACATCTCTCTGATGTGTTGCCCTCTGAACTATAGTAAAAATGTACCAGGCTTTTGGAACAAAAACAATTTAAAAAATTTTGATGTGTTTAATTTCTGATGCTGATCAACTGTTACATATCCTTTTTGCTACATCAGGGTGAGTAGAGAAGAGTAAAAAGATGTCAGAATTACTACAGGATATTTAACAAAACTACACAAATCACTACAAATATCAAGCCCATCTTGGCCATAATAGTCTATGTGAATTGCAAATCAAATGAACAGCAAATAAAATATTAATTGCACTGAAAGCTCTTAGTATGATCCGTGTTGCAGTTCAGGCTGTAATCAAATTGTCATAGCTCTGCACGTTCATGATGGGGCAGACAGGTGTGAATTTGTCATCAGATTTTTTACAGCTGATATTTTCCATGACTGCTCTCAGTGACTGCTTCTAAGCAAAAGAGAAATATTTGACAAAATTCCTCTTCTCAGTTCTTGAGGTCTGTACCACTGGGAGTATCTGCCTGAAAATGATCTGAACCATAGTTTTTTTACAGAAAGCTACTGCCGATACAGGTAGTCAACTGCAAGACTTGATTTACTGTAGACAACTTTTCCTAGGCAGTGGGATGGAAGGGACATTGTTATGAATGATTGAAGAATGATCTTTATATACGCCTGAGGGTCAACTTACTCTTATTAGCACCTATTGGTCCTTTATTCTCTCACTCCAAATTCTCCCCGTTACAGCTCCATCAGCACAGGGAGTACAGAGCAGCTCATTCCATAGAAGCCATCAGCACAAGACATAATCATGAGCAAACACATGAAGTAACTGCCCAGCCCACAAAAGCAGTTTGTTCCAGGGGGAAAGGAGGGTGGGAGTTAATATATTCTGCAATATACTACCAGTTTTGCATTTTTATTTTCAATCAACATCTGTATTTTTCCATAACTTACACAATGTAAACGTGCATGCTGGCAATGTGTTCCTGGGCCAGCAGGGAGCTCTGCAGGAACTGTATCAGCTGTGCTGCTCTCTGCATTCATTTGGGTAGACACTTTTGTCTGAGCTGCTCACTATGGATGTATTGTCATACCAAACTAAACTGCCAATCACTTCTGCCTACAGGGAGAAAAGCTGGTTAGAGGAAAGGACAGAGGATCCTAATGAAGAAATACCAAATTTTTCAGGCTGGGACAAGAGAGGTGAGAATGACCAGATTAAACAAAAAGGCTGAAGGGTGAGTTATGACTAGATCACCTTCCTAACAAGCATGGTAACAGCCCCCAGTATTGAGCACTGCAACTCCAGATATCTCAGGAGGCAGCTGCAGCTGTGAAGTTGACGAATCACAGAATGGTTAGAGTTGGAAGGGACCTTAAAGATCATCAAGTTCCAACTCCCCTGCCACCGGCAGGGACACCTCCCACTAGAGCAGGTTGCTCAAAGCCCCATTGACCCTGGCCTTCAACACTTCCAGGGATGGGGCATCCACAGGTTCCCTGGGCAACCTGTTCCAGTGCCTCACCACCCTCACAGTAAAGAATTTCTTTCTAGTATCAGTCTAGATCTCCCCTCTTTCATTTTAAAACCGTTACGCCTCATCCTATCACTACACTCCCTGATCAAGAGTCCATCCCTGTGTCCCCTGTAGGCTCCCTTGGTACTGGAAGGCTGCTATAAGATCTCCCCAGAGACTTCTCTTCTCCAGGCTGCACAACCCCAACTCTCTCAGCCTGTCCTCGTAGGAGAGATGCTCCAACCCTCTGATGAATTTTGTGGCCCTCCGCTGGACCTGTTCCAACAGGTTCCAAGAGTCAGCGTGCCTGTGGCCAGGCATATTTCAACACATTTCCTCTCAGCTAGTGCCTTGGAGGGAAGAAGGAAGGTTAAATTTGGTCACTGTGTGAACATGGAGTAGGTCTGAACTTCAAGTCGGGGATGGGGGAACAGCTGGGTGCTCTCATTTCTTTGAGAAGAATCAGAATGAGCCTTCCGTGCTTCTTCATGAAATTATTTCATATCTTTGCCCTTCATGTGATAATCAAAGACTTTTTACCTCCTTCCACCCAAATGTCCTCTTCAAAATTTCCTAAGTATTAAAGATTTTATTATTATTACCATTGGCATCACCTTGTCTTACACTGAGTACCACCTCATCCCACAGTAATAGGTGTGCATTTTAAAGCCTCCAAGACACATGCTCCTTGGGCCACACTTTTCAGTGAATGCTGAAATATATGTTTTCTTTTTTGATTTACCAAACAGGTAATAATAATAAAACCTCACATTTTCTCTTTTTTGTAGGTTTCAGAGAGCTAAACACACAATGGAGTCTTGTAAACTCATGATTACATGTCGGCAACAGCGCTGTAAGGAACAGAAAAATATCTCAACATTACGCAGGTCAGTGTTTCTTCACATAGATCATTCAGGAAATCAGCACAAACTAATTGATATATCTGGGTTTGCAAGGTTATGTGGATCAACTGCTATGACAAACCTGGCCTCCTGGCTTACATCAGGTATGATGCCATTATTTACAAGGGATTTTAATGTGTTCAGCTGGAACTGAAGGGATATTTTTGAAGAAAATTGGCTTTTCAGATTTCAGTATCCTAACATCTTGGTGTGTTTATTTTATTTTCAATAGCAAGTAACTGGGAAACAGTTTATTTAGATCATAGCTTTATTTAGTTTATTTAGATCATCATTTAGGTATCAAATTAAGCATATTTTATCAGCTTTTCAGGAACCATCTAGTTCCTTTAAGTTATATAACAGAATTTGGAAGTACCAATTCAGATACCAGCTGCCACATAATAAACTACTAAGCATTTAGTAACATAATGCAAGGTTCTTCCTTGATGTATCTTCACTGATTGCACTAGAATTGTATTATGAATTTATTTGGTGTGTGCTGCATATTCTTGTATTTTATAAGTAAGTTGATATTCTTATATGTTATAAGTAAAGAGAGGACATCTTGGAGGCACTTAAAAAGAAACAGACAAAAATAAACAAGGAAAAATGAAACCAAAATTCACTACACAATAATTTGTGAAATACTTAATGTAGTGATTATTCAACTGTACCTTATTTACCCCAACTGTTAAAAAAAAGGGCCCTGGTAAGCTCATCAAGGAGGGCAATATAAAATTATGTCCCCCGTTTGAACCATATTCAAAAGACTATTATACACGTGGCAGTGCATCAGAAATAAGTTTAAAAGATAATCCATTCTCTGAAGGGCCTGTTCATCAAAAGACATTAGTAGAACCCAGAGCAGACATTTATATTGAGCTCTTCTTTATAAAACAGAAACAAAAAGCCCAAACTCCCACAAATAAACAAAACCCCACCCCCATTTATACTCTCTCTGAGCAGACACATCCACACCCACAAATCATGCTACCATCTCTATGCCAGCAATTGCCAAACCAGCATCTTTGTGGACTCCCTCCACAATCACATCAAATTATTTGGTAAAGGGTAAGGGCCATCACAATTAATCAGAAGAATTGCAATTATTGTAACATATTACTGTGGTTCTTATTTATTAACTCTGTGAGCCAAACCAAGGGGGAAAATTCTGCATTCTGCTTCATGACATCTCCCTGCCCAGCTATGCTTTGGAGATCTCTGAGCCAGGTTTCTGTTTTCAGCAACCAGAAATGTTGTTGGAGACCCCATAACTGCAAAATAAATTAACTGTGTAAATCATTTGATACACAAATGAGTAAATGGATAGACCAATACCCTGGCTTTTCCCTGTGTTCCATAGGCCTAAGTTCAGTCCTCATCTGCAAGGGAATGTTGCTTCTCCAATTTATCTCAAATGAGACGTGCACTCTATTTTAGCGTAACACAGATAACAAAAACAAAAAATGCTTAGAAAAGCAAGGAGTGTAATCAAAGAGTAAACAAAAATTATTCTGAATTTAAGGATAAACAAACCTAACCAGTTTATGAATGGGCAAAGTTAATTAAGTTTTATGATTCCTAATAATGTATTTAAATTCAAGTACTTAGCATAAGTCAGTAATGAAGAGGCTCTCAAGTAAGTAATTACTGAGTATTAACACTCAGCCAAATTAAGTCCAGCATTTCTTTGTTGTTCAACGTAACTTACGCTGTCCCCCAAGAAATCTAACATTTCTGACTGGTTCAAGTTATTAATCACAGGAGCATGTAATGAAACCATCAAAATGTTTAAAAGAAACTTCATTCTTTGCCATTGTTTTTCTTCAAGCTTTCTCCCTGCTGTGATGCTGAAGGAGCAGTGCCAATGAAGCTACTCCTTGCTGAACTGGTTCAGTCGCTTCTCATCTGTCTGATTGCTGGTGACTCCAGAAGGTGCTAACAGGAAGGTGCAAGATGAAGTTGCATCACTGAATCTGAGAGAAAGGGGCAGATCGTGCTGTTACCACGTTGTGTACCTCCTTTTTTTTTTCCCCCCTTGCACCGCACTGAAGTGTGGTAACAGTGCCTTTTTCAGGGCAAGTATTTGTTGGCTTTCTAGTTATGATAGTTATATTAGCTCAGCAGTGTGACACCTCCTAAGGCATACTCAAGAGCTGTTATTTGCCTTCTCAGTTTTATGATTATGTCAGCTTTGTTTTGTTGTAGGAAATATTAACAACTTCTTTGGAGCTTTAATTCTTAAGCCTCTTCTATTTTCATTTCTCTGGAAGATAGTAGATGTTGAAATTTTGATAGATGCATCCTTATAATGATGTAGTTCCCACATTTAAAAAGAACAAGCTTTGTTAGTTAGTTACATCTAAAAAACTATGGACTAGTTAGTCTATCACTGAACTTTGTTACCATAACAGAAAGATTAATCTGGTACAGTATTAACAAGCAGTTACCAGATGAGAATATAATTGTATTTTATAGTGGACAGTATTGACTGTGTCGATATCGTCTCATGGAAGTCGGTCCTGTCAAACAAAGGTTGTTTCTTGGTTTTGGCAGGGTAAAACCTTTGGTCACTAGAGATAGTAGGGTTAGTATCATATGTCTGGATGTTGCTAAAGAGATTTTAGTTGTAAAGATGGATCATATATGGAGTTATTTTGGTCATAATAGCTGGGTATAAAAAGAAGCTACAGAGAGATTTCAGAACAAGAGGATAATAGTGAGTGGGATGGTTTGTAGCAGTCTGCATATAATTTTCCTATTCTACATGATCAATATTGTGCTAAAGGATCTTTAGTGACAATTTTTCCAAATGACATAGGCATTGACAAGATAATAAATACTGATGTAAGGTCACTGCTATATCAGGACCCAGATTGTTCTACTATGGCCCAGTGCTTATGTCCATGAACCAGATATAAGGCAAAGAGCACCAGTTATATCCAAAATAGGGGTGGCTGCTTTAGAAAGCTCTTCCTGCATGAGGGTTTTGGATAAAGTGCTCATTATGTTCACAGTGCTGTGCAGAAAAGGATGATTCTGACAGTCTCCAAAGTAGCAAAGACTTTGCTTCCATCAAAACAAAAACTGGTAAATCTCTGTTAAAATACTGTGTCCAATTCTGATACCTACACTTCAGAAATTAGTTGGAACTAGATGATCTTTAAGATCCCTGCCAACCCAAACCATTCTATGATTCTATCAGAGTTCAAAGGATAGTACAGATGTGACAGGAGAGCTGGAAGCGGGGAGTCTTATCTGGCATATCTCGTGAAGCAAGGTAGGCCACAAACGGCCATGTGGGTTGTGGTCAGGCATCTGCCTGACCTGTGAAGAGCCTGGTACACCAACAATGCTTTCTAAAGGGTAAAGTAATTGTTATAGTACCTAAGGGCAGTTAAATACAACATCTTGTCGGAAAGTAGGAAACTGCTTTTTATCAACCTGCAATGACTTGTCCCATCGCCATGGGAGACTGGCAGGATCTCACAAAAGCTGCCGTTCACAATGAGAGAAGTAGGAAGCAGCATTCTAAGGAAAAGCTGTCAGAATTATAAGGAAGTGCAAAAAATGCATTGCAGAATGTGAAACTGCTTCATTTAACCTTTCTTGGAAATGTAGTTTCCTTATCCAGACTGAAAGCTTGCAGTCAGTTGGTTTGTCCTGCATTTGACAGCCTTCCCAGGCAATAAAAATGTTCTAGGAAGAGAAACAGGCAACTGGATATTATCTTTAAAGTTGATGTTTCCTGTCAGATATGCAAAAATAAAAGAATTCAGCTGTAACAGACCTCCTGGTAGGTAGGTAGCTTTAGTAAAGGCCTCTTGTTGAATATGGGTAGAGAGTCACTGTTGAAAGCTCCTGCCAGAGGGTTAGGCGCTCTCTCTGCTGCCTTGCTGCGTGGGTGCCTGAGACCACTCCACATTAACCCTGCTCTTCTGTTCCACTTCTAGTGTGTCAGGCTCCAAAACAAGCCACTAGAACTCAGTGCAGATCCACCCTGCGGCTCTGTGGGTACCCGGAAGAAATGCTGGACATGCCCCTTCAAAGACTCACCCCAGAGATAGGAACAGGATGTCCTGCTGCTAGTCTGTTATTTTAAAATCACCTTTAACTTGAGTAAATTAATGCAGAAGCCATTAAATGTTTTCATGTATGGCACACAAGACAGGCAAGAAAGGTTACAGAAATGAAAATGGTAAAAAAAAAAATTTTTTTTTTTTTCTTCTACAAAGCAGCAAATCCAAAAATCTTCTGTCAGCATCCTTTTAATGGGGTGCAGATGCTCATCTAGCCTATGCAATTTTCAAATTGCTTTCATGCTGGTAAATATTTCTCCACCTTTTGCTGCGTACTGCTGGGTCTTGCTTGGGATTCTTTCTGATTCCTTCTCTCTCCTTGACCTTGGAATATTTTTTTTCTGGATTCCCTTGAGAAACTTTTTGACATCATCCTCCTGGGATAGTAAATGATATTTCTGGTGGCCTGGTACTGAATAGCTGCCTCAATCCTACAGAAATTAATTCTTTTCAAGCAGGCAGGTTGTGTTCCAATTTGGAGTAAAGACTTGACATACATCGAATCTTATATTTCATACAAAATGTCTATCTTACAGCACTCAACACAAACACGACTGATGTATGCAATCAGCCCATCAATGGCTTTTGAGACTAGAGCCAATGAGTATAAAATTATCCTGGTATGACAAAAGGGCGTAAGAGTGACTAACCTTTGTCCTGCTTTTGAAGGGTACTGTGGCCACAGCTGGGCAGTGGAGAATAGCAGGTAGCAGGTGCTGTGAAGACCTGTTGGACGACACAGAGCAGGAATTTCTTTGTATGATTCAGTTTGCTCACCTGTAAAAGTGCTTATAATATGTACCTGCAGGAACATGGTAAAAGTGACATAATTTTTGAATGCTTTATGTTTCTTCAATCAGAATGTTACAAGCACATAGATACTTTTTTCCCCGCTTTCTGTTTCATCCCACATCCCACTTAAAGCCGTGTCCTTCAGTCTTTTAAAAGCTTTAGTACTATTAATAAAATACAAAAGTTCTCACAAAAATTTAAACATGCACCTCTGTGCGTACAAATCAGGTATTGATTTACAGCAGCTGAAGGCTCTGAGCTTCTAGATAATGATGGCGAGGTGCTTCTCCATGTGCAGCTAAGCCACCACGTAGGACCTACAGGGCTATGGTTCTGACCTGAACAACGCATGCGTTTCTCAAAGATAATTTTTGACATCCTGACATTTTATCTTCGCTCCTACCCAACTGAATGGCTGTCCTGGATCACTAGAAAATGCTAGTTGGCTGTGTCTAAAAAAGAGGTCCATTGTATGAAGGTCTTCCAGGGAATAAATGGTAAAACGTCTGCTTTATGTCATCTTTTTTCCCATTTGAGTAGTTATTGCCCATTAATCTGATGACATTGCACAGAATGGTTGCCCTTCTATAATCATGTCTATTTTCTTCCCTAAGAGGTTTATAATACAGCATTACAAAAAAATAACTCCTTAGTTTGTACTGGTATCTGCTCCTGATTTCTTCAATTTGTTTTTCAAAACTGAATGGCATGCATTAAAGTTTTACATTTAACGGACGGAGATCTTTAAACAGTCCCATTCAGTGCTAAAACCACACTGAGGTTCCAACCTGGGAAGTTTTTTCACCAAAATATTACAAAACAAGCTGAGGCAATTATTCCTTTATTTGCACTTAGGACTTTTTTTAATCCCTATTATAACTCACAAGACTGGCCAGAAGTTCTTTATTTTGTTCCCAAACTGTATGATGAAAAATGAGTCTTTTAATGGAGCACTAAGATCTGAAAACATACGCATAGACGAGCACTTTACATGAGGGATAAAAAGATGTGATGAGCATACAGGAGAAAATATTTGCATTGATTTCAACAAAAATATCAGCCATGATAGCACAACAGTTATTTTTCATTACTTCGAAGGCAGATCAGCTTCCCATTTAAAAATGCCTTGATACTGGCTACAACACAGCAGCAAAAAGACACAATCCAACCTTGTTTTAAACAGCGTTTACTTGAGTGGTGGCATTTTATTTCTTTGTAGTTTTATTCTAATGTTCTCGAATGCTTAATGGAAAATAAATAGGAAGGATGTTTGAAATTATGATTTTGCTGTTCTTTATGCCATTAATATATGTCACCCTACTTGCATCTAGAACAGACTAATGGGCAGTAATATGGCCTGGCAGCTGTTTTTTTAGTGCTTACAGTTTTGCACGCATAACTGTGTATGCCCACTGCTGAAAAGCAAGTTAGGAACAGGAAGCAGGAGGAGTTCCCAGCCTATGATACTGTTCTTTTCCTTCTTCAGGTCAACTTGACAAAAAAAAAATGAACTTGATCACCGACTCTGACTGCAGCAGAGAATCATTTTGTTATTCTCTCCAAAAATGTTGGTGTGGTTTTAGTAGTTCTACTGCAGGTTGTTGGCAGTGATGATATCGTTAGTATGGAATGCCGTCAGTACTCCGATGACAACACAGGAGTGTCGATGAACCTTGTGGGTGCGACATCCTGCCTTTACTAAAGGAAGCTACTAACAATTTTTGCCACTACTTTTATCCAGGTTGGAATTTAACTTTCAGACTACTTGGCATGAATGTTTGAACTACAGCTGTTTTTTTTTTTTAAAACAATCCTGATTTTTTTTTTCTCAAAGCTGTAAGCAATTTGCTTGTTCAGGATTTTTCTTTAAAAATACAACATTCTAAACAACCCCTTCCAGTTGAAAGGTTAAGGTCATTTCAACAATAGTAAAGTTCAAAATAATCTGAATCCGTGATAAATTTGGAAGGGTGAAAAAGCTCTCCTGCACTCCCATTTAACTTGGGAGTCTAACCCTTACTGGCAATGATGAATATTCCCTATGGTGCAGTGGGACTAACAGCACTGCTGTTGGCCAATTTTTTAAGCGCTCATCGGAGATGGTCACTTCCCTCTCCTGAACTTTTTACCTACACAGTAACAGCCGCATGACTGCTACCTCAGACGAAGAGTCACTTCTCTCATGACCATGTGTCTATCTCCACATGAGAAGTGTGATAAATGACCAAGTCCCAGTTTTGATAAAGAGACTTAGTTTATTGAGCGAATAGAGGCAAGCAAACAGTGCTGGGGGCGCGGGGAGTCGCTGCTCCACCAACACGCGTGCCATGCAGTTCCCACTTTCAGTTTATATCCCTATACTAATACATATTTTTAACTATTTCTGAGAAAAGGTTGGTCTTTGCAAATGAATTCCAGGATAGGGTATCTTCTTCAGCCCCTATGCTAATACATATTAAATATTTCTTGAGAAAAGGTTGGTCTTTGCAAATGAATTCCAGGATAGGCGTATCTTCTTCAGTGCTCCACAGGTTTCTCTTCCATATCACCATGTGATTATCAGCAAGACTGGTTTAAACTGATAGACCAGGTGGCTTCTGTAAGATACAAGGACTACATACACATTATCTCCAGCCATCCTGCCCCTCCTAGGCTTGTGGTTATACAAGAGAACAGAATGGTTAAAGATTACTTGCAGAGAGAGAGTCACATTTCATCGTGTGGCCCTAGCGTTATTTCATATTGACATGAATCAAATGAACATATTTCACCAGAAGCACTGGGTATCCAGCTCCACACCAGTACCAGGCAATGAAAGGCTGAACTCCACTGTAAAGCTACAGCCTACACGCGGATCTTCAGGATCTTTAATAAACCAAAGATAAGTATTTGATCAGAGTAACAGTTTTCTGCCTCAAGGTAGGCCAGAACATCAAACTTGGAAACCAAAATAGCGTTCGGAGCTGTGAGGGTACAAAACACTTTATACATACTACTAACCCCTCAGAGTGTGCCTGGTACATCTGCCAAATATACCAGTATATTTTTAGGGCTTCTCAGGCCCTAATATAAAATTCCCCCCAGTCTTAGGCAGCGGGCACGACGTGGCCTTCAAGAGCAGAGGTGAACCCCAAAAGCGGTGCTGGGCACGGCAGAGAAGGGATAATACCAAAAGGGGCTACAGCAAGAGGGCAGCCCTATCGCTTCCTGTGTGCGGATGGCTTCCTCCACAGCCGAGGCCGGAGCCCTCTCTTCCTTTCGACACCCAAGGACCGGCTACGTGGGGTCGCAGGCAGGACCGGCCATGGCGACGCGGCTGCCCTGAGATGACGGTTCCCCTTGAGGCGACAGCCTCCTCTGAGGCGTCGGGCCCCCCGAGGCAACGGTCACCCCGAAGTAACGGTCCTTCCGAAGCGACTACCCCCCTTCAGGCTACGAGCCCCGCCGAGACGACGACGACCGCCTCCGCGCGCACGCCGCAGCCCCGCCCCCTCCTCCCGGCGCGCGGCGGCCCCGCCCCACCGTGCGCGCAGGTGCGGGCGGCGCGCTCCCGCCCCGCCCCGCGAGGCAGCGGCGGAGTGCGGGTGCTCGGCGGCTGCGTGCGGGGCGGCAGCCGCTGATGCCACTGCTGCCCTCCGCGCTGCAGCGGGTACTGCCAAGGCCGTCGCCCCTGGCCGTTGTAGCCGCCCCTCCGCGCCCGGCACTGGGCGGGTAGGTGTCGGGGCCGTGGGGGCATGCAGCTGCCGCCCCTCCCTCCCGGTGCCCGCGGGGCTACGCCGTCCGCCGCCGCCGCGGCCGGGCATGGTGGTG
>VXBJ01000503.1:11802-43918 GCA_013400055.1 Nycticryphes semicollaris | reverse complement strand
GGCGGGGGGAGGGGGCGGCCTGTAGGCCACCCGCCGCCCCGAGGTGACAGCTCGCCCCGAGGTGACAGCCCCCCTCGATGCGATGGCCCCGCTGGGGCCGGGGGCGGTGGCAGATGCCGGCTCAGGACGCCGCTGCAGGGCGGCGGGGCTTCGGGCGCCTCGCTGGCGTTCAGTGCTGGGCTGTATAGAATTAAGCCCAGGTTTCCCTGAGGGTTTACGGGATCCGGTGTCCGATGCCTTCACGCATCAGGGTGTGACTTGCTCGGGTTCTGAGAGGATTTTATTGAACCCCTAACGCACGTTTCAAATAAGACCACGTTGCAATTCACAAACACATGCTATGAGAGCAGGTTTGCTTCTCCCTATTCTACAGGATGTCCTTGCAAAGTATGTTCCCCGAGTGCTTTGTTTCCGAGTGCTGGCAACTGGATGTTGTTGTAGATGTGTAGGTCATAGACCTCTCGGTCTCTAGAATGCTGCGTATGTAAGTTTGTCGAGACCTTTCCTCATTTTTAGGCATTTCTATGAAATTGGAGATACAGAACCTGGTGGTGTTACCACCAGTCCTTCTTGAATCAGCAGGAAATAGTCAAACTCATTCTCTGAAAAGCTGTGGATTACCCACTTGCATTGCAACTAGCTCTTAAAGCTAATAAAAATAAACATATGGATTATATTGATGTTTGGTTCAAGGTCCTATGTATATTTACCAGGAGCTTAAGTGTTTCTTCAGCCTTTGAATGCTCTATGGACTTGTAAACAATTTGTAATCTAAACTAATGCACCGCTATAAAGTGTGTTTTCATGTAAGCTCTTGAGATCTTCGGTTTTCTTCACTGCTGCATGTTGATAAACCACCTCATTCTTTCATGGAAACTGACCAGCAGACGGTCCACATTGGCTCTAGATTTATTTATTTATTTATTTATTAATCTTTTGAATTATGGACAGTGTTGGCAAATCCATAAAGAGCATGTCTTGCCTGAGAAGTTCTGTCCTGCTCTATTTACTGAGAAATTCTTTGCAGACTCTCCTTTCATGGACTGCCCTCCTAAAAATGTCTTTCTCTACCTTGCTGTAGGTGATCTGACAAGGCATTCTTGTACCTTTCTGACTTTTTTATCTTTGAAATAGAGATCATGGNCGAGGAGGTGCTGCTGGCGAATGCTCTGTGGGTGACGGAGCGGGCCAACCCCTACTTCATCCTGCAGAGGAGGAAGGGGCACGGAGGCGATGGCGGCGGCGGGGGACTAGCGGGTAAGGGCGGCAGCGGCCGGGGTCCTGGGGAAGGTAGGGTGGGGCGGGGCCGCGTTTCGCCTTCTCTCCCTCAGCGGCTCCCCTGGGGTGGCGGCGGGTCCCCGTGGGATAACGGCCCTCGGAGGGCACAGCCACCGTGGGGCGANCTTTGTTTCCGAGTGCTGGCAACTGGATGTTGTTGTAGATGTGTAGGTCATAGACCTCTCGGTCTCTAGAATGCTGCGTATGTAAGTTTGTCGAGACCTTTCCTCATTTTTAGGCATTTCTATGAAATTGGAGATACAGAACCTGGTGGTGTTACCACCAGTCCTTCTTGAATCAGCAGGAAATAGTCAAACTCATTCTCTGAAAAGCTGTGGATTACCCACTTGCATTGCAACTAGCTCTTAAAGCTAATAAAAATAAACATATGGATTATATTGATGTTTGGTTCAAGGTCCTATGTATATTTACCAGGAGCTTAAGTGTTTCTTCAGCCTTTGAATGCTCTAAGGACTTGTAAACAATTTGTAATCTAAACTAATGCACCGCTATAAAGTGTGTTTTCATGTAAGCTCTTGAGATCTTCGGTTTTCTTCACTGCTGCATGTTGATAAACCACCTCATTCTTTCATGGAAACTGACCAGCAGACGGTCCACATTGGCTCTAGATTTATTTATTTATTTATTTATTAATCTTTTGAATTATGGACAGTGTTGGCAAATCCATAAAGAGCATGTCTTGCCTGAGAAGTTCTGTCCTGCTCTATTTACTGAGAAATTCTTTGCAGACTCTCCTTTCATGGACTGCCCTCCTAAAAATGTCTTTCTCTACCTTGCTGTAGGTGATCTGACAAGGCATTCTTGTACCTTTCTGACTTTTTTATCTTTGAAATAGAGATCATGGGAGGTGCCTGGTCAATTTTCCAAACACTTCTGTTATTGGGGAAACATTTTGAGAATTTAGGGTTTTCTCTTCAACCTACCTGCATGGTGCATGTATATCTAAGCCGTCTTGCAGTTATATGTATAATAGTTTGATGATACCATGTAAAGATGGAGAGATCACTTCTGAGGATTTAGTCCTTGAGTGAGAGTAGGTTTCCTACACGTGCATTCCTTTGGGTTTTTTTGTGAAGGTCAGATAATCTGGCAGCATTTGGTAGAAGTTCAGAATACAGAAATAGTTCTGGCTTTGCCTCTGCATTTTTTTCCCTGTTGGAATTTAAGTTTTTGTGCACTATGTGCATTATTTTAGTATCTGAATGCAAGTCTGTATAGTAAATATGATTTAGAATGCAGAAGCTTTATGTGTCTTTTCAAAACTGCTTTCCATGTAGCTTTTATTAGGGTCTCTGCTTTGCCTGGAATTGCAGCTGCTGGGGCATTGAACTAATAGCAACAAGTAGCTAAACAGTTTCTTTGGGTTTTGTTTGTTTGAATGGGGAAGGGAAGGACAAAAGTTGTAGCTTTTTTCAGTATGTTGTCAGAACCATACCTAAACAAACATCCATTACTAGCATGCAGAAAGTTATTAGTGCTGGAGTATTTAAAGGCCTGAATGGGAACTTGTCAGACCTTGCCATTTTATCATATGGGATTTTGACAAAGTGGTCAACAAAAGGTGGGAGAGGAAGGAAGAAAGGGATGTAGAGTGTCCAGACCACTCCTAGCTTGGTAGGTGCAGTAATAAGTGGAACTTATGGTTATAAGTTTTTCACGGAAATACTGAAATTTTACACTGGTTGTTCAAACAGCTGTGATCTGCCTGTTGATGGCCAAGGCAGGTGAAGGAAGTCAATGGATTGTTCGTGGTAGGTAAAACTGTTTAAAAACAATGTATTGAGGGATCAGAATAAATGTATCTGCTGAAATGGCCAACAGGGTACAGTGTTTGCAATAATGATAGCATTTCGGATGACCCTGTGTAAGTTCTATAGAGCATAATCATACCACTTTTATAACAGAGGTGGAGGTTATCTGAGTGAAAGTGAAGGTTTTTGATTTATTTGTGGATTTTTCCCCTTAATTGCCCTTTCCGTAGTGACATAAGGCTGAAATTTGCTCAGATCTAATCTAAAAAGTTATCCACACGTGAATGTGGTATAACATTTTTCCTGGTTGCTCTGTGAGAAACCAGATTGTGTGTCCTTGAAGTTGACTAGAAATATTGTATGCAAGATTCTTGTGGTGGGGGCAGTCTGAATGTATGTATGCAAGACAGGATATAAATACAGCTGTGACATTTTTTGTGATCTTAACTTCTGCTGACTTGTACTCCCTCATTATTGACTCCTGAAGTAATTTGTCTTAAGTTGTAGAATGACAATTGACTTCCAAATTGATGAGACTATGGCCTTGATGACATGAGGTGGCTTCCCTACGTAACTTAAGCAGTGGTTGGACAATGAGAAGCATTGATTCTCTGGCGTTGCCCTCAGGTCTAGGTTTGCTGTGAAACTGGCCAGTCAGCAAACTGATCAGGGTTAAAGTGTAACGCCCTTCGCTCCGTCAGTGAACATATCGAACCTCAAAGAACTTTAGTTAGGGCTGCACTGTAATGCCATTGCGGTGGCATGGCTGAAGGAAGAGTTAGAGCACATTTGCCATGGATGAACAGCAGTGAGGGGGTAAGGCTAGGGACACATCTGTCCACAGCACTGTCGCTGGATGCTGTTACTGTGAAAATATGGCTGAAGGCTGATGATCACCTGCAGGGTGGCTGCCAGGGTCTCAATGTTACCTGTCCTCCATCACTTACTACCATCCTGTGGATGGAAGTTACCATCAGCAGAGCAGAGTCTGGAAGCCTGAATCTTTTAGGTCTTTTGATGCATCCAGGCTGAAAACAAGTAATTTATATAGCCTTGGGGGTAGGTGAAAGTAATTCTCAGTGGCTTTATGCGGAAGCAGAGGAGCAGTACTCGTGTTACTTGTTTTCCTGGATCCACTCTCGGTTGGTTCAGCAACCTTTTGCAGGAAAAGGAGTATCAGTCGCTTTGGGGGAAGGGGTGTAAAAACAGCCCTTTCTGTACTGCTTCTCTCTTCTTTGCCTTGTTTTCTGTAACTTTGTTGAACAAAGAAAGCCCTCATTTAAATACTCATTTGGATATTAGAGACATTTTCTCCACTTTAGTATTGGTTTATAACAAGTTTGAATCATTATGATTACATTATGATCTTGTTATGTGTTAGGACAGTGGCTAATTAGAAGTTATCTCTGCTAATGAAATATATCTGATTAATAGTTTACTTAAGAGATACAGCTTTTCTATTAAGCAGTAGGGATCCATTTTTATACTCGATTAAGGCCTGGACTTTTTTAAATGATTGTGTCGATGTCAGTGCCAGTCGCATCAATGCAACTTTCCTTTGTAAGCATGAAAGGTTGTTTGTGTTGTGTTTTCTTCTTTAACAAAAGAACCTTTCTCAAAGGTGCTGGATGTTTTTAACCATCTCTCCTTCATACCTGTTCTCCTTCTTGCCTGTCAGCTCCCTTCTCTGGGCAGCCCGATAGTTTGACCTGTATGAAATACTTCCTTCTCCAGAGGCATCGAGTGTTTTACATGGAAACCTGCATCGTGGAGAGAGTGTATTCATGTAGAGCTTACAGGAAGAGAGATGGAGGGTATGGTACAATTAGCTTGTGGCTTGCTGTGCCCCTTTTGCCTGTGTACATTTGTGTGTGATACGGAGATGAAATGCTAAGTAGTTTTGTTTAAGATGTTATTGTAAGATCTATTTGAATCCTGAAGCAAATAAATTGTTCTTAGTTTGCAAGAACTGTTTTAGGAGTGAATTATTTCACAGGTAGGTTATTTACATTTACAACTGGAACGGTGCATGTGCAAGAGATTAAGTATGAAAGTCCATGAGACGTTGCTAAAGATGATTCAAATGCTTGAACAGATGGAAATTTGCTGACTTCTGGCGATAAAAGAAATTGATGAAGTACTATCTTTCTCCCCAGATATTTTTGCAGAAGGGATTATTGCATAATTTCCACATTGGAAAGGCAGAAAGGAGAAGTTCTGAGCTTGGCTGGCTGATGGAAACCTTCGATGTAAAATCTAATGTAATTTTTAATACTGTGATAGTGTTCTAATTCAGAACACATTTCTGCAGGTTTACTGGATGGCACAATTAGTAGCTCACATTTGGAGATAAGATTCTATTTTGCTCTCAACCTCTCTATTCAGAGGGCTGAGGAAAAGGTTGTTTGAAAACCTGTTTATACTTAAGATTTAGAAAAGCTTTTGGCCAGTATATCATCTGCCTGATGAAAGCCTGGTACGTGCTTTAAAAAACCTGACTCTTTCTGTCCTTGTTGACTAAAGGAATCGGGATTTTGCATGTCAAACTTGCTACACTTGAGTTGGAAACATGTGTTTTCTGACACTTGAAATAAAACATCTATCAAAATGTGTGCAATTAGCATAACTGAAAGGAGTGGTCAGCCTATCCATCAGCTTTCCATGTTCATTTTGACTCATTGGGTGGAAGACAGTCTCTTCTGCTGCACTATCGTTTGATGTTACACCAGATCTGCTCTGACGCTGCTGAGCTTCTTGTTAGGATCTGCTGTGGGTGTGTTTGCTGCTTCACACGAGTAGATTTCCACTTCACAAGGACATGCAGATATCTAGAGTTGAACTGCTGATTGATTGTCTGGGTTGACTCACCAGTCTTTCTGTCAAATTCCCAGATGCTTTTATGGGTGCTTAACTGGAAGGTGTCTCATTTCCTGCCCAATGCTTCTCTTGATCTCTGGTTCTTAGAGGCAATGCACTGTTTGCACAGATACAATATCTGAGATGTTGCTTGGTGTAGTTCTGCTTTCCGTACTGTAATGCTTCTTGGTCAAAGACTTATGTCACTTCATCTTCTGCATTTTGTGTAGTGTGAGCCATCAACGCCTCTGAGCTGAACTTTCATTTGCCATTTTTGCTTTCTGACGTAATGTTGTTGCTTGACACGTGGAATTCGGTGATGGCCTGCTATTTCTCCTGAGATCTCAGGTATGAAGCCCTGTTGGAAATGTCACACAGAATCACAATATAGTAAACAATAACTGTCTAGACCTCTTAGTAATTTTCTGCATTATGCCAGAGTTTGTGTAGATTACAGGTTATTTTATATTACTCTCTAGTCCCATCATTTTTTTCACATCGGTTTCCATATTTCTATCACTTCACTGTCTGGTGATGTGTCCTTGTAAGAATATATCGTATTTCACAGAGGTTTGGGCCCTTGACAGTTTCAGTTAGAGTTCTGTAGAATTAAAAAAGTTCCACAGGATATGGCAATATATATTCAAATGCTTCTGAAAGTTAAATAAAATATATGTATTCTTACATGATTGTTCTTGTAAATATTTGGTATAGGCAGAATCCATTCAGCTTTCTCTGTTCTTCCCTAATATTTGCAGCCTCTACTTTTTTTAATCCTTTGTAGTATCATACAGTGGCTTTGTCCTGTAGTAGAGAAGAGTTGTTACTGCCACTGACTTCACTAAAGTATGACAATACAAGGTGTATAAAGCGCTTGTAAGCATTTGACTGAAATCTTGCTTTTCTTTAGCTCTTTGATCACTGATCATACTTCTGATGTTTGATCAATGTTGGTGTTCAGTAATCAGCAATTGCATTTTGCCTTTAAATCTGGTGCTGAGGTAGGCTTAGGTTCTGGAGGACTTCTTCAAAATCTGGCCATTTGTTTTCTTTTCAAAAGAAAGATTTTAAGCATTTTCTAGGCCCAACTTCTGATTGTTCCTTTTGTCCTGAAGTTTCCAGGTAGGGGTTTATGAATTCCTACCACACCGGCAATCTTAGTTTCAGCTAGCAAGTTCTCAATGTGTTTCTGGTTCTTTCCTGAAGTCCTGTGGTGTGCTTCCCTTCTGCATTTTCCAGTATTTTGCTAGCTGAAGCTTTTGGGATTTTCTGTTCGGCATCATTACTTTCCCTGGTAAAGTGTCTTCTCTGATAACTTATTGAAATCTGATCTACCTGCAGATACTCAGTCAGAACAGTTAGAAATTGAATATTTTTTTATTCTGAAAATATTGCTTCTCTTCAGATTTAGCATGTATTTGACCATGCTGTGCTTCAGGACTGTTTCACAGTTAAAGCTGACTTTGCTGTGCACATCAGTTCTGAATTTCTAACATCGATTTTGTTGGCTAGATTCATTTTACAACTGTTTTTCTTAGCGGTGTTGGGTGGTGGCCCTTGTTTCATTTTCAATTGCTCATACTTCCTTGATTTGTTCTTTAATCTTATATAGTTTATCTGAATCTTATGTTGGTGCAGATGTAGTTGATTTAGACTTTGCTCTTGGATGCAATCTTCTCAGTTTGCTTATGCTACTCTGAGATACTTGGGATACTTGACAAGAATTATTTTCGAGTGAAAATCAGTGACTTCAGTGCTGTTTTGGTCAATGGCACTTGATCATGTTTTTTTTTTTCCCTAAGTGTTTTGGTGTTGTTTTTTTGTGTAAACATTTACTGATAAGATTATATCATACATTGAAGGTGTTTCTTAACTTCTCTTATATTCTTCTCACTGTTTCTCCATCATTTCAGGTAGTCTGGTGTGATTGACCACAGGTATAAAATTTACTTTCTTCAAGTGTGTGAGGTTATTTGTTTGGGTTTTTGTCCAAATATCAATTTCCTCTGTGTTGTAAGCATTCACATACCTGTAGCTGTCTATTGTGTCCTGTCAGTGCTCATCTGTCTGCTCAGTCCTTTCCTGCTGCTGCTAGGTTTTTGTGTCAGGTCAAGTCTAGTGGGTTTGTTTCTGGGAACTTTCTGTTTGGATGTATTATTGTATGGACTTCTGCTCCTGGACATTTCATCATCTGCAAACTGGGCCTCAGTGGAAGTAAAGGCAATTCTTTTGCTGTGTGTGTTTGTATCTATATGTAGTGATAGATACAGATTTTAACGTACATTCTGGTTTCCTCTGTGTTGAAGAGAAAACCAGCAACGTTTTACAACCCTAAAATATTTTAAATGTCAGTGTTATCTACTAAGCAACAAGTGTGGTTGCATCTTACAATGATTAGGACTCTTCAGCTTAGCAGACTGAAATTACAAACATTTCTAAAAGCTGAAAGTCTAAACTCAGTCAGATCTAGGTTCAAGTTAAGATACAGATTTTTACAGGGATGGTCATGAGTTGTTTGGACCCCTGGCACGAGTACTGTTCATAGATGTTCTATTGCTCATCGCTTACATTTGGAAGATAACCTAATTCATTCACAGTTGTTAAAGTTGAAGGGAGGATGAAAACTTTATTCTTTGTTACTCCTTCATCCTGCAGTAGTCAAGCCACATCATCACATTGGCCTTCCTGAGCTTCTTTTTAAAGATCAGTGATTACGTTTTGAATCTTTTGTATTTGTCAGCCTGAAGATAGAAAAAGCCACTACGGTTTTTGATGCTTGTCTGGCTAAAGAACAACAGCACTTCCTCCAAGTCAGTTTCATTGAACATGTTTGAAAACTGGTGTGCAAAGGAAAACAGTGGCTGGGCAAATCAAAGCTCTGCCCTGGTAGAAAGAGAGAGCAACAGAGACAGGCATTGGGGAAGACTTAACAAATCTTAAGCCTTAATTTCAGACTGCAGTACGTTTCCATACAAGCCAATGCTATATAACCTGCATGGGAAGCCAGTTACCAAATAAGTATTTAGAGGTTATTTTGCTTTTGTTTATGTGAATGAACACCGATAAAACAAAATTATAGAACCCTTCATAAAGTTTCAAGGGTGGTGCTCACAATAAAGATGCTATTTTCATACTTTCGTATGTGACTACTATTACTAGTATTAGCAGTTTAACATTGTAATTATTTTTGAGTAGTGTATAGTGTTTACTATTCATTTAGGCTCTCCCACGAAATGAAATCAATTAGAATCAATCTTCCCCTTTAAAAGGATTTGTCCATAGTATTACCCATGGAGTTCAGATAGTTGCTCTAAGTTGATTTCTGACAGGCAAGTAATTGGATGACCTCATCCTGTAATAACAAATGAGAGAGCTAATCACATAAACACGTGGACTGTTGTGAGAAAGAATGGAAGAGTAATGATTCATTACAGTTACTAGGAAAAACAATTGCTTACGCTGTACGTTTTAGCTATGTGTTGTTAGGAGTTGTTATTGTTTTTACAGTCCAGGAAGTAACACTTAAACATTAGGAAGAGTTTATTTATTGTCCATGAGTTAAATATAAAACTGAATGCACAGGGTGCAAATGTGACTTAAGTCGACCGTCTGGATTGAGGCTTTCTCAAAAATCAGCTGAGATCTGGAATCCAAATAGGTCTCTTGGATATTTCAGTTTTATGACCACAGCTCATTATAGGTCCATCTTACTTCAGTGGAAAGAGAAGTGGTCATCAGCACGTTTCAGATATTGGCAACTGTTTAAGCAGTGTGTGTTTCATTCAGTGTTGGAATGTCACAATGCCGGTTTTGAGAAATTCTTACTAATGATACATGTGACATTGCAAGTCTTCCTAGTTGTGGCGTTGAGCTCACACACAAATAGGCTGCTTACATCCATGGGACAATTGGAGTGATAGCTCATGAGCGCAACTCCAAGAGTCACAGTCTGACCTGTATTAATTCTTAGCTCTTTTGGAGAGTATACTTCTCAATTTGCTCTACATGCTAAAAAGATGTATGCTGTTTGTTTAAGCATTTTTAAGATAAAAATCTCTTAACAGTCTCTCAAGACACCTTCTGTTAGGCTGTAGATAACATTAGTGTAGAGCTCGTGGAAGGATGTGTCACGGCAGGGCTCTGCTCTCGGGAGCCAGGTGAATAACTAACACATGCTTGTCATCTGGCAAACTGGAGGAGGAGAGGGTGTCCCTGGGTGGCAGTATTGGGCACAACAGTGACACCAACTGCTGAGTGACCTCCTTCCAGCTCTAGGTAAGGTTTGATGCAAGTTGCCTGTGACACTGAAGAATAGATGTATCGCAGGTCACTGGAGTGTGCTGAAAGTCTGAGGACTGCATGGTTAAAGCTGAATGGGAAGCATCACTGATGCTGTCCAGAGCTTTTTGCTTGTGTTTACTGTGCAACAAAGCTGTGGCTGCTTTCAGACCTTCAAAGGTCATAAGGTCTTTCAGACCTTCAAAGGTCTGAAGTGTCATTATTTATTCTCATTCACAAACAGTAAATAAATTGGCTTTGGTGTTTTAATAAGGTGGGCTAAGGGTAATATATAATCCAGGTCTTCACTCTTGAATATGTAATTCAATTTAGTTTGATAACCTGTGTGTTTTAGCAGGCTCACAAGCATAATCGTAAGATTGCTGTCAGGGGAACTGTAGAAAGGTGATAAAGACTACTTGATAAAGACTTGATAAAGACTACTGTTTGTCAGTAAGAAAATTCTTTTGTAATAAAAGGGACTGGTTTTATGTAAGGTGTATAATAAGCTTTCTATTCCTTTAAAAACATTAGTAAGTGGTGTTTTGCAAAGACAGTTGCAAATTTGTGTGATATTAAAAAAAATCATTAGTTATATTTTAAAAGAAAGAGAAGAAAGAGGGAGAAATATTCCTGCAGCAAAGATCTATGCCACAGATATGCAAACAGCTGAAAACATTGTGGTTTGTTACAGGTATTTGAGTCCGCATAATTTACACTCTGGGGTGTGTGTGTTTTCACTGGTGGTAACTTAAAATGTACCAAGCTGATTCTACTATAGGTCATTGCCTTGATTTCATTACAGTTTGTGGGCAGTTTGTAATCTGTCAGGACTGTAAAGCGTCTGGAATGCCAGTCTCCAAAAAGCAGAGATTGCAGCAATGCTTGAAAGAGTCTTAACTGGCTGAATCAATTAGCTTAGTTTTCCAATCAAGATATGACCTACTTTTCTGGAAAATATCCTTTAGGCAGGTAGAAGTCATTTGGCTTAAAGAGGATCTTGTGTTATGCAGGAGGTCAGGCTTCATGTGGTTGTAGTCCCTTCTAGCAGAAAGCAGTTTGAAAATCAGTTGCTAGTGTAAGGGTATGAATACAGTACACCGTAATTTAAAGCATGAATACAGATTACTAATTTGTGTATTTTGTGCAACGGTTATAGGCTCCTTCTCCAATTTACGACTAAATGTGAGGCGCAGTGGTCAGATGAATAAAATATGGTATGATTTCTTACTTCAGCATAAATTGCATCAAGTAACTGACCCCCTTTCCAGTAATACCCTCTAGTGCGTTGTGTGTCCTTCCAGTAACGTGATGCAAGAGCAATTGCCCAGGCCCCCTAGCCCGTTATGACTTTTTATTCCTTGGTTTCAGATCCTACACTGCTTTTCTTCTGCTAATACCTATGTTTTACAGAAAAGAAATAAAAGGTCAAACAATTTTGTGGACCTTTGCTTTATAATTCAGATTTGCAAAAGAGGAAGCTGATTTTATGCAAAAAGTTGTATCAAACAAAACGTAGGCATTATCCCTCTCTCCCTTTTCCCCTCCTGCCCCCATATATAGGTATGGTTGCTCTAGGCATTTGGCGTGCGTGTCTGATGGGACTGTTCCTCAATATAAGGTTAGATGTGTTTGAGTACCTTCAGGATTAGGGGTTGTCATCAGTTACCCAGATACTAATCCCACAGACTTTAACATGTACTTTAAACCTTTGCTCATGGAGGCTCTTCACTTAAACATAGGCTTGCAGATTTAGTATTCTTATATTGGGAATCCCTTCCCTTATTTCACTATTTAGTCAGAAATCTGATGAAATAATGGAAAAAAATTTGCAATCAGTATGATCATATGATTTGATGCCTGAATAATTCACTCGCTCTTGCACAAGGACCAGTCAAATCTAAGGAATATGATTTGTTGCTCATTCTGTTTTTATAGAAACTTTTAGTTGCTTCTTAATCATGTCTCAAAAGGTATTTGCTATATGAAGAATTAATAAACAGTGTTAAAATAAATTGTTGGGTCTGGGTTTTGCTGGGTTTTTTTAAATTTTATTATGATCACTTAATGTAGAAATTGCTCAAAGCATCATTTTGAGCTGCTGTGATTTCATTTGGGAAGCATCGTGTCTGCATTACAAAAACAAACAAACAAAACAAAACAAAACCTACCAAAAAATGCAAACCCAAAAATCCAGCACTGACCTACAGTGCAAAATGGAACAGTTCCCGAAGGACAGCAATTGGGGGTATTGCGTGATTTCAAGAGTAAATATTACTTTGCTTTAATATATATATATAAGAATGCATGGATTATTTTTTTAAGTATTGCATGTGTTATCTATCAAAACAGCTGTTTCATGGTATAAGCAAATTTTACTGTGTGTTGCAATAATCTTGGTAAGCTAAATTTTTAATTTCCATGGGGTCTTCTGGAGTTCTATGAATATTTTTCCTTTATCGTCACTATGTGGATCTTTCTGCAACCTGTTTCCATTGCTAAAAAGGCACTGGGCAATTTCTACTTACTCTACCAGTGGAAAATACCTGGTGGAAAATACGTTTTTCTCCCTTCCCCTCTGCTGTTTCAGTGCTGGCTAGTCTCCTTTGTGTTTGGTTTGGTTTTTTTTATATAGCATTCTCCCTATTTGTTGAATACACTGCTCTATCTTAATGTTTTTTTCTCTTTGGTGGGACATGGGGATGTTCCACTCCTATCTCCCGTATCTCAGGGAGATGAAGGTAGGATGGGACCTCCTTTTAGCTTGCTTTTGCTGCGCAGGTCAGTAGGCTTGTTCTGGCTCCCTGACCTTACCTGTGTATCCCAGTTCTTACAGCTGCAGTGCCCTTCTGGAACTAGTGTCCGAATTTGTTGGCAGGACCACCCACACACCAAAAGATTTGGAAATACAGCAGGAGGAGAGAAACAAGCGTATTTTTAAAGATTACAGGGATTTGACAGTGGATCTGTATCGCAGAGAAGATTGCATTTGTCTAACGTACAACTTTATTTAGATATTACATCATGCCTATTGCTTATTTAGTGCAATCAGTAGACACGTGAAGCTGGAAAGCATGAAGAATCTTTGGCATAAGTCTTGCTACATGTTTTCAGCAAACCCAGATGATTAATGCAGTGTAGTGTCTGGCTTGGTCTGCATTCCAGTTCAGCAATACTTTTGAGCTCACTGGCAGCTTTAAGCACTTGAGGAGCTTTGCCCATGGTTGAAGCACACGTGTGCTTTCTGGACCAGGGCCATTCTGGTTTTGCAAAGTTAGAATGGAGAGTGCATTTAACAGAAAAAGAAGGTTTAAAGGAATATTATAACCACCTTCAGTCTCCTGAGCTTCAAAGGAGTCAAGGTATATCTAGGAGGCCTGGTGAAGGACTGATGGGGCAGCTTTTCAGTGTATGCCAGTAATCAAAATGCATGAGAGATGAAGGTTTAAGATGGCAATGGGAACAACTAAAGCCAGTTAGACTAATGAATGTTGGGATATTTTATTTTAATGTTTTGTGTTCATATCCTGTAATCACCAGATAGCTCTCCAACACTGCTTACTACTGACCCATTGCTGTGTTCAAACTTGTTTCTCCTGTATTTCAGAATTCTTGGATTAATAAGTGGTGGATATTAATACATCACACAGGAAGAAGAGATTACATTTGATGTGGCCTATGAAGATCTGTATAACACAAAATACTAATAATAAACAGAATGGGGGAATACAAAATCGCTGATAGATAGGGTAATTCCAAATAGCAGTTTCAGTTCGGAGTCAAGGGATCCACTAAGATGGAAAATGGGTAGTGCTTTTATATTGTTGTGATGCATAAAGCAAATCTGAAAGAAGAACAGCAAGGGAAGCAGTCTTCTGTACCAGTTATGACAGTGCAGAATGAGGAACTACTGAAACTATGACAGTAAATGAAGAAAACGGCCCCTTGAAAGGAGAAGAGGATTTTAACAGGAGTGTTTTAGAATGGGATTTTTTTTGTGTGTGTGTATGCAATTTATTTCAGCTGTTTAAAAAAACCTAATTTTTACCCCAATAAATATTTGCTGGGAAAAAAAATACCCTTGAAAGTTCATCCATCTGTTTTCAATATGTGAATTTGCTGAGATTTTCAATATGGGAATTTAAATCTGACCTCTCTGCAGGGGAGATAAAAATTCTTTGTGGAGGTGAAAAAGGGGAAAACATTTACCTCTTAAAAGTGAATAGCTCTTCTTGTGGGAGATGGTTTAGGCGGGGTTAGCATTTTGGCTTCTGTGTAATAAGATCTAGAATTTGTAGAAATACAGTTAGCACTTATTGGCAGCATTTGGTATGCAACTGTTGGTGACCCCCTCAGTAGCAAAGAATTTTCGAAGCTACTTTGGGAAAACAGTATGGCTTTGTCTTTTTCCATATCTTTTCATCTGAGGAAAAGCTTGACTGTTAGGCATTTTGATCCTTTCTATTCTAAAGAACCAGATCACTAAGTAGTGTAATTATTTTTGCTGGAAGTATTAGTTTTTCCTAGCTGACATTTGACTTTTGAACCTATCTGGGGGGTTTTTTGGTGGTGTGGTTGGGGGTTTTTTGTTGGTGTTTTGTGCTCTCCCACTCCTCAGGGCTTTAACAGTATATCAAACACAGGAAAAAAATAAGCAACTTTGAAAAATGGTTTCATAAAACAGTTACCTTCTGCTTTGCTTCAATTCATCTGCTTTTATGCTAGAATCAATGTATAGTTAAGAGCTGAAGTATTGTCGAACTGAACATTTTTCCCTGTTGAGTCTCTCTCCCTTCTTCGAACATGAGGCAACAAGTGTGGGGATGAATATATAGGTCTGCATTTTGCTGTGGAGGGTGAAATGGAAAGGGGGAGGCAGGGATGCCACCCTCCCCCCCTCCTGTGGAATCTTGGATGATCCATCACTGTGTATTCATCAGAATTTCGTATTCCATAGGTCTCCTTGTGGGTACTCTGGATGTTGTGTTGGACTCCAGTGCCAGAGTGGCACCCTATCGAATCCTCTACCAAGCACCAGACTCCTTGGTCTATTGGACTATTGCCTGCGGTAAGGATAAACATTCCAACGTGTGGATTTTTATTCTTCCTGGATACTGTGTCACACAGCTAACAGAGCATCCTGCCCGCTGAGCACAGTCATTTCAGGCCAAATAAATGGGTCAGGATGAAAACCTGCTCTAGTGGTTAAATTAAGAACCTCTGAAACTTCTAATACTCGAACCTTAAATGCCAGCCTATGTGTATGTGTTAGTCACAATGACTGAGTAAAACCAGAGATGGTCATGGAGCAGGGACAGAAGCCTCTGTTATTTCCCACCTTTCATCTCTTAGAGATATTCCCAGACGTACAGCCTAGTATCAATCCCTCCTCTTTGCATGATCTTCTTCATGCCCATGGCTCGCTCCTGCAGCACTTCTTGTACTTAAAAATTCAACAAGGTGGTAGCTAGGTGAGAGTTAAATACAGATTTGTATGTTCTTACGTAAATGCAACAACTTTTAAGAGTGTTGGTCTTTAAGGCTCAAGCTTTGACAGCTATTACTGTAAGACTTCCTTATGTCATTGTAGTAGGTGGGAAAGTCAAAGAAGTTAATATATTTAATATAAATAGGATTTTTGCACGTATCAGATCCTGTAAGTACTAAATGCTTATTTCTGTGGTTGGGTGCCTATTGCAAGTAGCATAAAGTAGTATGTAGTTTGTCTCTGGTTCTGTTTGCTGGCTCTGAAAATAGTGTCTAAAGCTGAATGCAGGAGGTTGAGGTTATTTAGCTTTGATTGGCCAAACTTGTATGGTCAGATCCTCAGTTTGATAGCATGGCTTTTTAGTCTTAGCAAATGGAAACTTTTGAATGCAGTTCCTGTAGCTCTGAAGTTTCAAACACCATTTTAGGCAGCAGCAAGAACTCTCTTCATTTGAAACAAAAACGAAAAAGAGGAAAATGAGAAGTGCATATGTGCCTGTCATCTCTATAATAGACTGGTAACTTCCAGGATACCTAACACTGCCTGACGTTCAAAAATACTAGTTAATGAAGCTGTCGACTTCTGGCCCAACAGCGCTCTCTCTTCTGTGCCTATTCTCCCAAATAAAATTTGACATTTAGATTATTTGGAGGACTTTTTCTCTAGACAAATCCTCTCTCTTGGGAAGGGAAAAGGAATGGATGAAGGTTTCCCATAGATCTAATAATTGCAGCAGTTCAAAGCAGGCTCTATTCTTATGAGCATATGATTTGTGTGTCTGACAAAGGTGGTATCAAAGCTGTGTCATGTTCTGAATCAAGTAGGAAGATTTTTAATAGCTCAACACAAAAGTTTCTTGCCACTTTTAGTATCATAGAATGATTAGAGTTGGAAGGGACCTTAAAGATCATCGAATTTTGACAGTATCAGACCTAAAAAAAGACATTGATTTAAACAGTTGGTTTTCGCTCTACATGTAGTTACTACCAACTCATTGAAGATTTTAAAATTCACATAACATAATTTGCCTTTAGGGACAGTTAACAGTAAAAATTAATATTAATGAAATTGTCAATATTGTGAAGGTCGTTTCCAAATCTTCATTTAACTGCTTGCTTTGTACTGTCACCTACTCAGCTGTGACCACAGTGGAACCTTGCATGTCAGCTTTTCATGGATCTCAATTGTGAGAAAGAAGGGTGAAAGTGCTGGCCAGTGTGTTTGTTTACACTATTCATGCACAAGCAGAAATAGTTGCAAATGCACACACAATCTCTTCTTTCCTTCATCCGTATGTCAGTGCACAGCAACTAATAACGCCTCTGTCTCATAACCTTGAAAAGGAGCAGTAGCGGGCACAAATTTTCTTGCTGTTTGCAGATTCTCTTCTGAAGAAAATAACCCATAACAAAGCTCTCAACAAAACAGTGTTTCTTCAAAGACACTCGTACTGTGCACATGTTCAGAAATGAATTTTTAGGATTTTGGAAATAGGACATGTGACTTTTCTGTAGGTGCATTTGCATGTTTTCTGCATGACACCTATAGATAATTACTGTAATTTTACGCCCGCAGTGTGTGCGCTCAGATAATGAGGGGAGCAAAATTGAAAGCAGATGAGTTACAGCTCCAGAATAAACTAATCTACCATATGTGTAGAAAACTTATGATGCCGCTGAACTGGGAGGGTTTTGTTTCTCTTCTGTGACAAATATTACAGGTTATATGTAGAAATACAGTATTCTGTTTATATTTAAGCATGCTCTTCAGTTATGAATCTTAACCCTAAATGAAATCACTATACACAATTAATGTATATGTCTGTGTTTCTGTTTTGTGGAGTGATTCTTGAATTTTTGGTCTCTTGATACCTAGCTGGTTGATTGGCTTAGTTATTTTTATTAAATTATAAGACTGTATAAGCTTAGTCTTGTCACTTGAGGGGAATAGCGTGACTCTACCAGGGAGGTAAAATTTTAGAGACCAAATGATTTGTCTACACAACCTTGAAGCTGAGGAGTCCAGTGTTGCCTCAGGCTTTGCGCTGTGGTTATTTCATGAATTGGCAACTAAAGCAATTCCTTCTGAACTGATCAAGGGTTGTTAACATTGTACGCGTTACTAAGGGATTTGACTGCATTCAGCTATGCAACTGATTTGTCCTGCCCTGCTCCTCTAGGAGTAGACCGATGGTTGTTTGGTACTTGTAATCTCTGATTTTTACAGAAGTTTGTCATATTATCCTCTGCCTTCCATAAAGCAATAACCTCTGTCTTCAGAAAGTAGCTATACAGAGTGACTGGAAGAAAAGTGGTTGCTCCTGGTTCATTCCTGCTGCACGACGTTTGGTCTTATTCTGTACAAGACTATACAGAGGGTAAAAAGCAATCCAAGGGATTTCCTTTGCTCTAAAATAGCTGTTTAGGTTATGTTTAGACCCCAAATTTGTTTATAATTAATTTTGGGTATGAATTTTCTTGTGCATGAACTCTACTGATCTACCCTGAATGAGAACAGTAAGTGGTAGATCTGAGGCTTTATAGCTCTGTAAAGGAGGCTTGTTAACAGCGCTTTCTCCAGTGCAGTTTTGTGTTGGACATGTCACAGGTTAGAGTTCCATCTACTGAACTATACTGGAAAAGGTGTTCTTGACAACTTGTTCTTAAGAACAGTTTTAAGCATATTCATTTTTTACTGGCCTAAAAATTCCTTGCATACTGCAGTGGTCCTTCTGTGTCACATGCGTGTGTCCCTCTCCAGTCTGCTAGTGCTCAATTTATAGGGGGAGGAAAACAATGGTATATTTAAAGCCTGTTTGTAAATGAACAACTTTCTCTACCTATACAGTCAGTCATTCTTACTATGGCTTTTTGTATTGTTCAGATTTAGAACCATTGCTGTACGGGTTTTGTGGCAACAGTAATTATATGCATTTCCACAGAAGTTTCGAATTTTGTATTTCACATGTGAAAAAAATTAATTACACATTATTTTTAAGTATTTGCAAAATTTTTACATGCCTTGGAGAAGGTTTTCAGAAAAGCCCACGTGCTTTGGTTAACAAAGCTAGAAGTTTTATTGAAAGTGCTGTTGAGTTTGCTAGCTGTAACTATTTTCTTCTCCCACTGCACAAATTGAGGGTTTGCCAGTGCACTCCTGAACCTGCCATTACTGGCAGGAGCAATTTTAGGCTTTCTGAAGTGTTACAGGTTTTCTTGCAGTGCATTCTGTTAAGGGCAGCAGTTCAGGTTTACTAATAAGCATCTCGGGTAAGTATCAACTTGGAAGAGAAGACCAGCCATGACAGCCTCAACAGCTGTCTCAAGTTAAGCTATTCCTGTTCCTTAGTCACAGACTGAAACAATACCGAGTTTATACTTCTGAGTGTGTTTGAAAGCATTTTTATATGAGTTCATTTGCTTCTCAGTCCTGAACTCTTTCACATTCCATCTGTACCTTCACCCCTTGCTTAGACAAACTAACCCAGATGCTGGAAACCTAACCTTGGCCAAGTTGCTCATGCATCTGCAGGGCAATTGCCCCTTCTCATCGTCTCTCTGGCACCGTGCATCTTTCCTCCATCCAGCTCTTCTGGCCTGGACCTCCCTTAGTTACCCAAGTTCTGTTTAACACACTTAATAATTTACTCCCTGAAGACTGAGGAGTATAGTTACACCATTTCAGCCATGGAGCATACAATAACCTGAGGCTACCATTTAGGTGAAGGGAGGGAGCAATTAGTAGCCTACTGTATGCATTGAAGCTATTTTGCCTTTTATTTCCTGGCAGTCTTGAGGGCTCTATATTCCAAATTGCTGTGGTTTAACAGTTACATGGTTTTTTTTCCTTCCCTGAGTTAGACATGTTGCTTAATTTGCCTAGAAGGCCAATGATGGCAAAATTGTAAATGTTTCTAATATACCAAGATAGGCAGAGACTTGCCAGTAGCAGAGTTAAAGTAGGCCTGTAGTTTAAAACATTGCAGCAAAAGTGTTTTTAATCCTCAGTGAACAAGGCAAAGAGGAAGATCTAGACTGTGCTGATAAATTGATGATAACTGGGGTGTCGATTTTGGCCTGTTTGCATGATCTGCTGTTGATGAGACTGGGAAAGAATAAGACGTTCAGGACAAAAAGAAATTGAAAGAATGAGATGGGTTTGGGTTGTTACAGATTGAGAATAATCAATGGCAGCTGTTTCACCAGAAGTGAAAAATAATTGATGAACCGCGAACAAGAAATAGACAGCTTTAAGAAATGGTTCATCATGACAGTGTGTCTGCCCTGCTTGTCACTGCTTTTCAAGAGATGAGTGATTTTTCTGATGACAGTCTAGTTTTATATATAGAGCTCGTGTACTTCATCATTGCTTTTTACAGCAGTGTAAAAGGAAAGAAGAAATAAATCAGTCTTTAGACTACCTCCTGAGTTCCAGAAAGGTCTGGTTGCATCCAGTAATTTTAAGGAGTAGCAGCAGTGCTGATTGCTTGTGGTTCTGAAATATTAGTTACATATGCAGACTCTTCTGCAGCATGATTTATGTATCCATACTACAACTAGGATTGTGAAATTCCTTTGGGAGTTGCACAGAACGTTGCATTCTGTTGCTTTCATTGGAGTTATGCAAATCTCTGCTTATATACTGTAGAAACGCTGTTTTTTCCCCAGGAAAGAGATTGCTTGGTATGTAGTCCAGATAGCTGTACTGAGTTCTTCTACAAACCCTGGAAACACTTAGCACAAACACGTGACCGTTTGTGCCCATAGTGAAGCTGAAGAAGTTATTAGCAACCGTTTGTTGTAATTTTACCTCTTTCTAACAGCTGCTTCGCATAAGACCTTTCACTTTGTTGGATTCTCTAGGCATTAGGTAATAGGTAGGTACATCTGCTTGCTAGTTCTGAGTAAAATGAGCCAATTCTGTGGTCTGAACAAAAAGATGACATAGTATTGATGCTATTTCCTACATGGAATGAGATACCTTTAATCAAGCTTCAGGTATAGATGTTCTTGTATGAACATGCAATGTTTGTTTCCTGAAAAAGACTCACTTTTCACATAATTTCCTCAACACCCTTTTTGGGGGCATCAATTTTTTTGTGAGTACTTGAATTTTTTCTTCCATCAGGGTGGGCACAGAATGATCCTGAAGAGCACCAGCAGCCTTATTCTGCAAGATGTCAAAAACAGGGTCAAAATGGAAGTTATTTTTATTACAATCCATCTCAAGTAAAATAGAAGCTGAAATTTGCATATATAAACTCTAGTACATACTAGAAGCTTTTTCATCCCTGTTCTGTACTACTTTACAGACTACATGTATGCTGGTTCCTCAGTATCAAAGATAACTCATTTGACCCCTTTTGGTCTCCTTACTAGGCTCATTGAACTTTATTCTTTCACCATTCAAAATAAACCACCTCTGAAAATCTTCTTCCCCAAGAAAGTTACAGCTTTCTTAAAGATCTTTCAGTGCTGTTCCTCTGAGGAAGAGACATTGTAATAGACTTGTCAGGAAAATTATCCTTTTCAGCTTTTATGCTTGAAATTTTATCATTGTTTCATAATTCATAGACATATATAATGGTGAAGAATTGGGAACATGTGGTAGAATATGCAACTGTTGGGATTTTTTTGTCAGTTCCTGACATGCAGGTAATACATTTGCTAACTCTTTCATGTGACATTGGGCAGCTCAATGTTGTTATTGGGGGTAGAATTCTAAATGTAGGGGGACTTTGCTCATGATACTGACATAAGTAGTTCGTACTTCTACAAAATAATCTTGAAGATTGCTATCTATTTATGATGAAATCAAAGACTATGGGAGAAAATTTTGGAATTTCAAGGAACATGGTATTTGGTGAAATATTGCATCTCCAGTTACTGGTAATTTTTATTAGTCTTCTGTTTATGATTAAGAGGACATTGACATTGGTGAATTATTTTTGTGACTTTTTGTGGGGGTTTTTTTTGTATACAGGTTGCTCAAGGAAGGAAATCACTGAACACTGGGAATGGCTTGAACAGAATCTGTTGCAAACTCTTTCAATCTTTGAAAATGAGAATGACATAAATACATTTGTCAGAGGAAAAATACAGGTAGGTAAATATATTATTATTATAATGTGGTTAATGATAAAAGTCACCGTGGAAGGAAAACTGATGTGAAATCTAAACAAATTTGACCTGGCAGTCTCTAGGCTGCTCCACCTTTTTGAAGGAAAACCAGATTCTAAGTAGCAACATGTATGTAAAAATTTGGGAAACTGGGATTAGTGCACGTAACTACAGCAGTGTGATTTAAACAAATAATATATATGTATAAGCAAGGCTTCAAACATTCTATGTTCTAAAATTAATTGCACTGTTGCTTCTGTCTTGTTAGTGTTTTTCTAGTCAGGTATGAGGTCTATAGATGGTCATGGAAACATCTAATGTGAGAAGACATCTGTCATGTGAAACGTAATCCTTTAAGGAAGTTGTTACTTTTTAGAGTTGGACAAATATTAAATGTGAATGATGGTTGAGTGCCTTATACTCTGCCTTCCATGTAAATACGGAGCAATTTGAGGACAAGAAGTTACATTCCTTTTTATATAGATAACAATAGGGAAGATTCATAAAAGAAATTTGGAAAATAAGTGAATAGACCAGAACTTCAGTATAGAACAGAAGGAAGTATAGTCTTTGAGGTACCAAAAAGCAGCTTTTCACCAGACTGCTGCCAATTCCAATTTGATGAAGGTCTTTTGATGAAGTGTGAATTATTTTTCCCATCCTGCCAGTTTATCTAATAGGAGATAATTCTTTTTTTCTCCTCTTGCTCTTCACTTTTGCTCAATGTCTGCTAAGAGGGGTCATAAAAGTCATTTGATATTTTCCCTAATGAATAGCAGGTTCTTTTTCCCTTTTACTTTTTTCCTTCCTTTTAGAAGAAAATTTTCCAGTGAAATCCTGTTCCTGTCTCCTTGGGGAGCATATTTACATGGAAGTGGAAAATATTACAAATCACAGGTGCTTTACAGAGTTGTTAGGAGTATTTAAGGTAGGCTGGTTAATTTAAAACAGGGTCCTGGCAAGCGGCTGGTATCTGGTTGCTTTTGACACGGGTATGGTAGGGAGGAAGGTCATCAGAAAGACAGCCTTGAATAAATCAATAACTAAGCAAAAGAATGAGCAGAAGAATAAGAGATAAGCAAAAGACTTTCTTGACGTTGCAGTAGCTGTTGTGGCCTGTAGCCCAGACGGCAGTGGTAATAAGGATATCTGATACCCCGTGGCAACTAACATTGTACTTCTTTCACTCCCTACTAGGGCATCATTGCTGAATACAACAAAATCAATGGCATCAAGGAGGATGACGATACAGAAAAATTTAAGGAAGCCATAGTGAAATTTCACAAGCTATTTGGGATGCCGGAAGAAGAGAAATTAGTGAACTACTACTCCTGCAGTTACTGGAAGGGGAAGGTTCCCCGTCAGGGCTGGGTGTATCTCAGCATTAATCACCTTTGCTTTTACTCTTTCCTCATGGGCAGGGAAGGTATGTTTTAGAGTGGAACAGTGGTCTGTGCATCAAAGAATTGATAGAAATCTTCTGTAATTTGTTACTGTTCACCTGCTGAACTGCTGGGGGTGCAAAGACACTGTTGAGGAAAGGAGAAGGAGGGATCAATTCCCCAGCTGTCACACTGATTAACTGTATACTTGTTCCCTTGTTTGTTTTGTATTTCTAAAAGTAGTTCTCTGTAAAACAGTACCTGGGCATCATTTAGAGGCATGGTTTACTTCAGGGACTGTGCCCAAAAGGGAATAGGGTTGTGATCACACCAGTTTGGGCTCCTGCTGCTCTTATACAGTCTTCCAGTACTAGTCTGGCAGACTTTGCAACCTCGAATGCCACATCTACTCTTGTGCAACACTGGAGCACCACAAAGGGCTCAGAGGAGTCTAGGATTAAGAACTAAATAGTGTGGGTGCAACCAGTCTGCTCTAGAGGAGTTAATTGTAAGCAGTGTGGTAGTGAAAAAGTCTGCAGTACTTGGTTATGGGCAATGGATCAGTCACAGGTCTTTTCTGTTGAGCTGTGGAAACATCGTAGTGAATGACTGGATTTTACTTTTTTTTTTTTTTGACAAAAAATAAATACAGTTTTAATACCTGTTTTAAGGACACTATCCTAACCTGTAGTGGTGGTGGAAGAAAACCCAAGGATCTGTCATTACTTAAATATTTGAAGCTTTTTAATATAAAAATAGCCAAGTTTGTCTGATATGTTGAGACTACATTTCTTTGCTTCCATAAGAAAAGAGGACATCAGAGTCTGAGCAAGTGCTGCGGCAATGATGAATTATGTTAGCCCACCCGGCTTTGTAACACTGTTTTGTAGTGTTCTGTATAGAAGTAGATGATCGTTAAACTCTTTGCTGTTTGTCAGGTGGTCATGGGGTTTTTTTGTATGAGCTGCCCTCCCAGCTTTTCAAAATGCAAGAAAATCTCAGCCGAATACATTTTATCGGAAGAGGAAGATAAGTGCTTTTGAATATGCTAATTTTTGTACTGAATCTTTTTTTTTTTTTGCCTGTTTGTTTGCTTCTGTTCAGCAAAGTTAGTTATCCGCTGGGTCGATATCACTCAACTAGAGAAGAATGCTACATTGCTCTTCCCTGATATGATCAAAGTGAGCACAAGGTCAAGCGAACATTTCTTCTCGGTATTCCTTAACATCAGTGAGACGTTTAAACTAATGGAACAGCTGGCCAATATAGCTATGCGACAGCTTTTGGACAATGAAGGATTTGAACAAGACAGGTCATTACCGAAGCTGAAAAAGAAATCTCCCAAAAAAGTGTCTGCACTAAAACGGTAAGTAGCGCTGGCTCTTGGTCGTTTATTTCTTCTCGGTCCTTTTACTTGCAGCATTTTGTCAAAAAGTTTTCTAATGTTGCTGCCATTTACTGTTACTTGAAAGGAATGATTGGTTCCAGCAGTGGCAAAATGTGAATAACTATTTATATATAATTACTTGGTCTGCTGCTGAAATAGGAAAGGGAAAACATTTTAATACTAACGTGTTGCAAAAATAAAAGGTACATATTTGAGCCAATTTCTCATTTGTTCAGAAGCTCTTTAATGTATCTCTTGACACTGGCTGTGTTAGATATATCTTGTCAGGCCCTTTTGTGTTACCAGGGGAAGGTAATGACATGATTTAACTGTTACTAAGAAATGTTACTAACATTCATACTTGGTCCTATAGCTGGAGTTGAAAAAATTACTCTAGATGATAAAGTCTATCTAAAACTTACTTCAGGTAAGAGACACAAAAAAATGACATAAAATTCTAAGAGATGACAAATTACCTGGAAAATATTTCTGCTTCTTTTCTAGGTATCATACTGCAATTTGATAGTTTCTTCTTAACTTTTCATTTTTCTATATGTTGATCATGTTAATGAACCATACAGAATTGTTATCAGTCCTTGTTTATATTTCTTGTTACTTAGTGACATCTGACACACATTGTATCACTTTGTATTTTTAACTATTCAGTGTTTTGTATGGAATGTGTTATCACGACTAAGTCTTGAAATTGTTAACTGACTCTAGCTCTAAGGATTCCATCATGTTAATAAGCCTCAAGAAGCATTTTTGGTGTAATACTACCTGGGGTAATGTGTTACTTAATAATAAATGGGTTTGCTGTATATGTTCTCAGAAAGTAGTGCTGAATGTGAAAAGATGACCCAGCCTGTCCCCTCTAGGAAGTTAGGATCAATGTACTTAAGTCGTTCGTGGCAGATTTTTTGTCTTCAGGTGGTTTTTGAATCTTCCAACAGCCAAGGGTGTACATCCCCTATATGCAAACTAATTCCACTGTTTTGCTGTACATTCCATACATTATCAGTTGCAGGTAACTTGCAATGATTTGTACAAAATATATCTTAAAACTTACTATGTGTTTCTTAAAACAAGAGAAGTTTTCTGGGGTTGGTTGTTTTTTTTAGGGACCTTGATGCCAGAGCAAAGAGTGAGAGATACCGTGCGTTGTTCCGACTTCCCAAGGATGAGAAATTAGATGGACACACAGACTGTACTCTCTGGACTCCATTCAACAAAATGCATATTTTGGGTCAGATGTTTGTTTCTACAAACTACATTTGCTTTACTAGTAAAGAAGAGAACCTATGCAGCCTTATTATCCCTCTTCGAGAGGTAAGTATTTGTGTTTGTAAACTTACAGGGCAAGTAATAAAGCAGTATCTTACTGGAGATTGCAACCTAGCTTTGATGGTTTTTTCATTATTGGAGAAAAACCTCTGTTCTTCCCTTTAATCTCTTGGGAGTATACTATTCTGATGTGTACTAAGTAATATTTAATGACTGTGTATCTTAGTTGAAAGTTCCTACTACTAAAATTCACAGGGAGATTTCTCTGTCAGTTTTTACAACCTTTGTGAGTCCTTCCTCTCCCTTATTCTTGTTTACAGCCCTATTTTTTTGCCTCAAAGGGAGGAATGGATGGTAAAACTTCCTATATTGACAAGTGGAACTTCTATTAAAGAATCTATCAGATAAGATTTGCTTTTGTCAGATGTAGAAAGATTCATAATCATAAAGATTTGCATTGTCTCCACAAGAATAAATAATTGCAAGTCTGTGTATATGGAAGATATTTGTCAGCATTTTGCAAGTTGGTGAGCTTCCCTTTTTAAATCTGTCAGCTTAAAGCAGATGTCCAATAAAAAGAACTTAAGCTTCATGCAATAAAAATGTTGTATTGGGAAGGTTTCTTTACAATTGACTTGATTTGGGGGTTAATGGAAAAATGTGTAAAGTTGATCTTGGAAATAGTGGCAAAAGTGATGTAACCAAGGACAGTTTGGCTTGACTGAAGAACCATGGAATATTTCAAGGCACTGTTTTCCCCCACAAATCACTAAGAATAAAAAAAAAAATGGTATTTGTTTGGAAACTTTGAAGTGCTGAAATGATGATAGGAAAACATGGTTTTCTGTGACTGCACCGCTCACTGCACCCAGTAGGTGCAGTCTCCAAGTCTCCAAGCGCTTCAGGTGTGAGCGTGTGTCTCTACTTGCATAGGAAATAAGTGAATTTTGGTTCTCATTACAGCAGTGTATGCTTGTCATAATGTCTGTCCTGTGCCTCTAGAGCTTGTCTATCTTTTGTGCTTATTGCGCTCAAGCAGTTTTTAAGTGGAATGGAAAAATGACATAGGAAATTTTTAGCTAATTTCAGTATGCTGGTAGTGGCCCTTCAAGCTAATGAATAACTAAAAGATTTGTAGTTGACAGAAAAATAAAAGGAAGTTGAAAGGATAGGGAAGTGAATTAGCACCTGAGCTGTGTATTCCAGTCTTTAAATAGATCTTCAGAGAAAATACTGTGTGAAGAATAGTTATCCTATCCTTGTAGCTAGAGAGATATTAATATTAAAGCACTAATGTCTTACCATTGATCTCTGTTTTAAGGGTTTTTAAAAAAGAGCAAAAGTAAAAAAGGTCCTAGCAGACTGAATATGCCCTTTTCTATTCTGTAGGAGAGGTTTCATTGTTTAAAGTCATAAAAGCAGTGGTTAAAAGTACTTACAATTATGATTTTTCTTTCATTCAACGTATGAACTGCACAAACTTGATTGGTTTATCTGTTTTTAAG
The DNA here is from genome assembly GCA_013400055.1 of Nycticryphes semicollaris. Classification (NCBI taxonomy): domain Eukaryota; kingdom Metazoa; phylum Chordata; class Aves; order Charadriiformes; family Rostratulidae; genus Nycticryphes; species Nycticryphes semicollaris. The sequence continues at coordinate 16,569 of VXBJ01000503.1, read as the reverse complement.
GGTAATAACTACTAATGTTTAGAACACACAGTTGTTTGTAATTCATCCACAGAGTATGACTTATCCCTGAGATTTCTTTGTGTTAACACGCTTTGCCAAAAGTTGAAGGAACTAGTGCCCTGTACTTGGAAGATTTGTGGTGCGAGTACTGTTTGCGGGTTGGAGTTCAGTTAGATGAGTGACTGTTGTGCTAACAGTTGAAGGGCAAACAGAAATCTCCACCTCACAGGGTTAGATGTTTTGCTTTGTAAAGACAGACATGGAGGTTAGTTTCCCTTTGTTGCTGGTTTCTGTGTACTGTGAAAATACAGTCGCAGGAACAGTTGTTTTCACAGTATGCAACTATAATATAGTACTAGAAAGAGGAGTGTTAGCCCCAGAATGGCTCATTCACATATATTGGCAATAAAAACCAGGCAAAAGTCTTTGATTCAGCCTGTACTGGTGTTGGGAGCAGGAGAGGGATTCGGAGGTTCTACAAAAGAGCCTATAGATCTGCATCCCACAGAAGAAAAAAAAAAAATCTGATTATTTTAAAATAAAGCCGTGCAAAGGAGTTTTGCGGGAGAACATACTGAAGCCAGTTGTTTGAGGGATGACAGCCTTCACCTTTCAGACTTGTAAGTCCGTGTATCTAAATCCTGTTTTCCTACAGAGAGATATCCATAGTGATTCAATGTAAGTGGGCAAGGAGTATGCATTTATTGTACTAAAATGATTTCTTAGACCAAGCAACTTGATTAATTAAAGATTTTAAGCTGTAACTGCTGTTTCTCTGTAGGTGACAATAGTGGAAAAGGCAGACAGCTCCAGTGTGTTGCCCAGCCCGTTATCAATCAGCACGAAAAACAGAATGACATTCCTCTTTGCCAACTTGAAAGACAGAGACTTCCTTGTACAGAGAATCTCAGACTTTCTGCAACAAACCACTTCAAAAATATACTTGGAAAGAAATATTTCTGGAAGCTATATCAGCTCAGATGATGAGGTATGTGGAGGAACGTGAATAGTTTACTAGAAGGGGATTTTAAGCAGTGTGGGGAGAGAAAAGCCAGGAAAAAAACCTTGAGGTTTTTTTAAACTAAATCTTTGTACACAGAAATGTAACCTCTTTTGTGTTAATGCCTTCAGCTTCCTTAAACTGCACAGGTAAAATGGTATGATGAAGATACCGCTTTTTGTTTTGGTTTTTTTTTTTTTTTCATGTTTAGACCTAAGAGCTACTGGTAACTCCTGCTGCTACATCCTGAAATTACAGTGTATCTTCTTGGAAAGTGCCACAGTTTACTAACTGGTTAATGCAATAATACTGTTTACTATCTATCGACTTGTCCAAGTAGGAATATAATTGTGGAATTTTAATAATTTGAAGAATTTATCAGTTGATATGAAACTCTTTTTATGCAAGGCTTTACCTGCTAAATATCATCGTTTGATCCTTCAGAAAATGATGTCTGAGCTGGGCGAGTTTGCAAGTCCACTGCTAGTGAACTTTAGAATGTTTGAACTAACAAAAAAAAAAAAACAGACCCTGTCCTGGACCTACTGACCCTATTCTGAACCACCACCTTATTTACCTATGCACAGTAAATGGTTCTTGAAAGACATGATTAGGTAAACTTTTCTCAGGCACTTTGAATATCAAACCTTCTGCTGAATTCCTAGGGGTTTTGTATGAAATTTAGGTGCTTCCTATCACAACTTCATCAGATCTGTTTAAACTCCACAAAATTTAGCAGTTCAGTTCTCAAAGCACAAAAGGCTTTTGTGGTGTATCACTTTTTTTTGGTTTTATCTAAACAGATCTCACATTCCAAGTCTTGTAGTAACTCATACCTTAGTCTTGCATTGGGTAGCTCTACCCTGTTTGCCATGTAAATCTTAAAAGTCAGTTTTTAACTTGAGTGGTTGATGGTGAGGTGTAATTAGTGCGGTGGTGTAGTCCTTTGTCTTAGCTGAATGGATCTACATATTCTACCTACTGAATTTGATACACAAAGTAGTAATTGCAAGCATTATTGTTACGTTTAGTAACATAAGTACATATCTAGACATGGATGACTACTAATTTCAATTTCAGGTGTTTGGTGTAAACCTCTGTTTGAGATCTTAGTGTGATAAATTTTCAAAGCTGTTTGAGAAAATATTTTTTCATGCAAATCACAATCTGACTGGTGAATTTCCTGTAGAACCTTTTTTTTTTAAAGTGATGGGAACAAAATAATTTATTTTGTGTACCTCTGTGTAAATATATATACAGATACACGTGTGTACATGTACATACACACATATAACATATGTGATATATAAATCTTACGTTCTGGACAGTCAAGGAGCCACCTGGCTAGTCAATAATACTGTGATGTTGATGGTAGACTAAGGGAGCTGGTTTGCCCAGGGCTACCTGAAGCTCGTGCTACTTTTGCAATTCTAATTATAGGATTTGATTATTTGGGAGGAGGGGGGAAGAAGCTATTGAGAAACTGGAAACAACTTTGTTAGCCTACCGTGATTTAATTTCTGCTCAGCCTGTGAATGTATCCGGGTGATTTAATTTGCTCAGGTTTTGTTAGCTGTTAGCATTTACAAATTTTGAAGTAAGATGAAAAGTCCAGACTCCGGCTCAGCCCCATGTCTGTATTGCTTGTGACTGCTTTCTGCAGGTGTTCACAAGATCAAGTAGCTTAACTTCTGCCAGCCCTCATAAAAGCCTCAGCTCTGAGTCAGAGGGAGACCGACAGTTCAATCTCAATGACAATGGCATTCCAACAGCAACTCAAGCTTTAATGACAATGTATCGCCGGAGGTCACCTGAGGAGTTCAACCCCAAGCTGGTAAAATACACCTGAGAGTGCTGTACCTGACTGAGTTCCATTCTGCCACACACAGTTAAGAGGCAGCATTTTTCACTGAAATAAAGCATTGAACACGCTGTCCTTTTACCAATAGAAACAACTTCATTATAGTAAAAAGCAAAGTTGGATGTAAATCAAGGCAAGGCTATATGCCTGCTCTTAAGTACACCTGCTTCAACAGTATTCTTTTGTTCCAAGTTCCACTGGAATAACAACCAAAAAAAAGGGAGGAGGTAGCCCATTAAGAAGAGAATTGGACTGTAGCCAAGTTGTTTGTGGCTCACTTGAAAAGTTAGGAAGTTGCAGGCTGTTTTGCACTGTGCACTTCAGTGAGGCAGAGTGTTAGGAAAAAAAGAAGTTGCTTAATTATGCCTGCCTTTCTTTGCTTTTAGGCTAAAGAGTTCTTGAAAGAACAGGCCTGGAAGATTCACTTTGCTGAATATGGCCAAGGAGTCTGCATGTATCGTACAGAGAAAACGAGAGACCTTGTGCTGAAGGGCATTCCAGAAAGCATGAGAGGGGAACTCTGGCTGCTGTTTTCAGGTAGGTATTCATTTGAACGTGACTGTGGGATAGAAGCAAAAGCATGAGGGAAGAAAGGATTTCAGAGACGTTTAAAGGTGCAGAAAATAAGCATCTAAAAATATTTTGAGCAATTAAGGCTATGACTGTTAGCAGGCGCCAGACTGGTTTAGACAAGAGTTCTGTTTAGACCAGTGAATACTCTTTCTCAGACAGGCTCAGATAATTAGGGAAGAATATAAAAAAGCAGAATGCGCACTCTATTAGCAGAAGCCTGCAGTCCTAGGGCCTTCTAGATGTTCAACAACCACCAGAAGGCCTGCTTCCCATTTATTTAGTAATTTCTGAATCCAGTTAAGCATTTGGCCTTCCTAGCAAGTTGTTGCAAGGAATTCCAAGATTTTAAGCATGTTGCATGGATCCACTATTTTTCCTTGTTTTAAAAAAAAAATATATATATATAAAAGCTTCTTTATAATTTTATTAGGTGCCCCCGTTATTTGAAAAGTGGTGAGAAAATATTTATGTCCATCTTCTGTGCCATCAAGGATTCTCTAGATCGGTGTCCCCTCGGGAGTTTTCCAAAGTTAAAGAATTTTATTGGTTTTATTACTAGTTACATGGAAATTAGTCCATACCCTAGGCTTTCTTCATAACCTTACGCTTACTGTATGCCTTCTCTAGCTCTGTCCCTCCCCAGGATAGTTACCAGAGCTACCCACAATATTTAGGATATGAGCACACCAGGGACTTTATGTGATGACCTAATAACGCTTTCTGGCTTGCTTTCTATTTCTTCCCTAATAATGCTTAATCTTGTGTATCTTTTCTTTGCTGCTGGGCATCAAACAAATGTTTTGGGAAAATATGCATGGGAATGCACAGATCTGTTCTGTGTCTGAATGGCTACTTTGCACCGATTTTCATGGTGTATGTATAATTAGTGTTTTCTATGTGCATTACTTTGTGCTACTGACACCTAGATTTCCTTTGCTGCTGAGATTTTAATTTCCAGGGAAGTTTTAAAGTCAGCACTGAAATCTCGTAACAACTCCATGAGCAGGAAATAGTATCCCTAAGTCAGGGTAGGTGCCTTGCCCAAGATGACTGTCATTTGCAGAAGCAGCAATAGAGCTCAGGAGTTCCTGTCTTTTGCTATTGGCTGAGAATATCATGGTTTCTGCAATCAAGCAATAATCTGCTCCCTCCTCAGGGCAGATAGCTTTCTCAAAGGCATGTTTTGAGTAATTTAGGATAATCAAACCCACAGCCACCTGCAGGGAGAACTCATGATACCCCGTGACTGCACAGCTGGTTTGTTCTTCATGTCCCCTGTTTATTTCTGGCTAAAAAAGAGAGAGGCTTTATCTTCTTCACCCCCCCCTTCCTC
>VXBJ01000503.1:0-11782 GCA_013400055.1 Nycticryphes semicollaris | reverse complement strand
ATTATAAAATGCCTTGAGGAAAAGACAAGAAGGGGTGATAACTCAATCGCCTAAGTACATTTTTTTTTAATCACCTTTTACAAAAATAACATTTCGTATGTGGTTTCAAAATGGTTGTTGGTGACATTCAAGACTAAAGGGTAGCAGAAGATCCTTATGTTGGGATACTGTATCTGCTAACCACTGCCTTTTTCTTTTAATATTGTTTTCCTACTCCCAGGAGCCATTAATGAAATGGCCACTCATCCTGGCTATTATGAGGACCTTGTGGAGAAATCGATGGGGAAGTACAATCTTGCTACAGAAGAGATAGAGAGGGATCTGCACCGTTCCCTTCCGGAACACCCTGCCTTCCAGAATGAGATGGGTATTGCTGCTCTAAGGAGAGTCTTGACAGCTTATGCTTTTAGGAATCCAAACATAGGATATTGTCAGGTAATTGAAATACCTTAGTGTACTCCTTGAGTTTCTGGAATTCCAATTCTTTCCATATACCCCTATTTCTTCAGTGATGTACAGGAGTATTTGGCTGTGTAAAGTACACTGATGTATGTGTAATGCTGTGAGGTAAAGCCTTAAGGCTGCAGGGTTACAGCGATGCTGCAGTCAGAGGGATTTGACAAGAAGGACATACACTAAAACAAGTATTTGTGCATGTTGAGAGATATACATAGCTTTCTGTAAGCATATTTTCTGCCCATAAATCTAGAAACTGGGAAGAGGATAACAACAGAGCTGTCCTTAAGTGCATCTACAGAAAATGGCAAATGGGCTCTGAAGACAGATTGTTTTCTTTTAAGCAGAAAAAAAGCCCAAAACAGTAACTTCAATTTTTCAGCCTTAAACTTTTGTCTACTTACTCAGTTTATTAGTTACAATAACCCTCCAGAACCTCCTTTACTTTTTCTACTGATGCCATTCCATCATTCAAACCAAAATTAAAAAAAAAGAAACCAAAACAAAGCACCCCAGAAGTTATCTTCTCACCATGCATCACAACCATCTATTTGTAGAGTTAATGCTGACCAGTGCATGGTTTTGGAGTTGTTACGTTTGTGATTCAGGTCACTTTATTTTCTGGTCCCAAATCATTCTTTCTTGCTATGTAACTTTGACCTACCACCCAGGTCCGTTTTTGTTTGTTTTTCTTTTTTTTTTTTTTTGCCTTGCTACCTATTTGCAAATAGGAAACTTAAATTCATGAATATTAAGAAGACTGATTAATGTCTGACTGCTGAGACTCCCAGATGCAACATGAACAAGTGAAAGTGCAAACAATTCTAACAGATCTAATAACAAATATAATACTAAGTAATAGCTACCATAACTTTTTGTAGAGGTTGTTTAACAGAGGAACAGTAGAAAGACATTGTGATCCTGGTTCCTATAACTGTCACATCAATTGTTAATAGCCTTGGAACTTGGTCCAAGGCATTCAGAATGCTGATTCACAGTTAGAGTGAGAATTCAGGCACTGAAGTATTTAATACATGGTAGACAAGATAAAAAGGAATAACATAGACTTTGACAGAGTTGTAGCGTTGTTCTCAGTTTCAGTTGAAACCTTAGTTGCTGTTTCAAACAGGTAATGATCAAGCTGGAGTCTTAAAATGTTACAGGATCTGAAATGAGCAGCTAATGCCTTGGGAGGCAAACTGAGATAAAAAAAGAAACAGTACTGTAATGCTTCATTTCCTCAGACTAACAGAGGTCTAATCAAAGGCTGTAAGCAAACAATTCAGATGGCATTGTAGAACGCTGTGATACTTGAAATGGAGTGAAACAGGCCTTAAAAAACAGTTACATACACAGTCAAACACGGAGGGTGAGGAACAGCAAGAGACTTTTGTTTCACTGTGCTCTGGTTGTTTGTGACTGACACTATTACAGGCATTTGCCTCAGCTGATAGATGCTGTGTCTTCACCTTTTCACTGGAGCGGGAAGCCTGGGGAGCGCAGGTTGCCTCTGCAAGGGGTGGTACAGCAGCTGCCATCATTAGTGCTGCAGGAGGCATTTTGTCTGCATCAGACCCAAGTTCCCCCAGAGCACCTATTAGCAGAATATCAGTAGCAGTGTAACTGGATGCTTGAAGACCTGAGTAGGTCCTTGATTAGGAAAAGAAATCTTGATTTAATGTTTTCTTAAAAAAAAAAAAAAAATACTAAAAACCAAACAAACCAAACCTAACAATTTTCTGTGGTTTATTTGAGGCTTTCTTAAGCCTTCCTCTGAGCACTGGGAAAACACTAGTTCAAGGAAAATACTTGGGGTCTGCAGGGGGTTGGTTGTGCAGCTGTTTTCCTAACCCCAGTAACCACTTATCTGCCCAGTAACTGTGCTAGATATCGAATAAATGGGTCTAGCAATTTCTATTTCTCATTCTTTTAGGCTATGAATATTGTAACTTCAGTACTCCTCCTTTATGCAAAAGAGGAGGAAGCTTTCTGGCTCCTGGTGGCTCTGTGTGAACGCATGCTACCTGACTACTACAACACAAGAGTTGTTGGTATGTTATGGGGAAATTGTCCAAAATGACAGCACAAATATTAACCAAATCAGTTGGTATTATTTGTATTGAAACAAGTGTATGTGTAGATGTATGTGTACTGCAGATACAAATGTAAATCCTGCTGGCTAGACAGCTTGCTCAGGAGCATAGAAGCAACTCCCTAAAGAGATACTGTGATAGTAGTTTTTTCGCTTAGTTAAGATTAGATGGCATTCTAAAGTGGGCTTAAACAAAAAGAGATAGGAGTCTAAAATTTGAATTTTAGATGATCCAGTTTTCTAATTAAAGTGGAAATAGGAACTTGGGCAATTTTCTGTAGAAGTCTTTGTGCCTGTTCACCTCTGATTTGAAAGGGCACAGGCATCTGAAAGCTGTTGTTGCCAGATGACACTTTCCTTGTGTATGTGGAAGTGAATGGCTCTTCAGTTTATCATGGAAGCTGTCTTTACTGTAGCTTACAAGTGCTTGAGATGTTCATTCAGCCTTGGAAATTATTCTTTCTGGCCTGCTTAAGACACTAATGTTAGGGCATAGATATGTATCACACAGGGTTCTCTTGAAATAACTCCAAGTGCTCACAGACAGGTGATCCTTAGAAGTCTTATTCTAATTAGTAATAGTAAGTACTAAGTCATCGTATAACTTCTGTAGGTGCTAGACCAAATTAACTGTTTGTTAGCTCTTATGAAGCGTATAATTAAACAAAAAAAAATTATTACAGTTCAGTTTGATTGTACAGCTTAGAATCTGTTATTTATCTGAAAGTGAGAAAATGTGCGTAAGCATCATGTAAAGTATTCCTACATTTTGTATTTATAGAGAAGAGAATATATTTTTCTCTTCTAAATGGTGATGTGATCAGTTGCTCCCAAATTAACGGACATCTAACCTTATTTATTTTCAACAGGAGCATTGGTGGATCAGGGTGTCTTTGAAGAGTTGGCTCGTGACTATGTTCCACAGCTTTATGACTGTATGCAGGACTTGGGTGTAATATCCACCATTTCCCTGTCCTGGTTCCTTACTCTTTTCCTCAGTGTAATGCCGTTTGAAAGTGCAGTGGTGGTTGTGGATTGTTTCTTCTGTGAAGGAATAAAGGTGATATTTCAATTAGCGCTTGCTGTCCTCGATGCTAATGTAGACAAGCTGCTTAGCTGTAAAGATGATGGAGAAGCCATGACAGTCTTGGGAAGGTATTTACTACAGAAAATAAAGTCTCTTCATTTTATTTTTCTTTTTGCTTACTTTTCTGATTTGTGGTGTTCTATGTTGAAATACTCAATTTAAGCCAGTACCATGTATGTAAATCTTTTACACGCTTACTCCCTTTTACCCATAGAAGGTACTCTTTATATTATCTTAAAATAAGGTTAAGTGACCAAAAAGACAAATTCTTCTTTCAAGATACTCAAATAAACTTCCTATACCTCGTTACAGAAAATGATTGTGATTGATTACTTTAGCGGTTTACATGGGTTTTGTTACTTCATCTTTTGCCTGCTACCTTTTAAATACTGCTAAATAAAGCCTTGATCTCAAGGGCAGTTGTTTTGGGAATGGACTGAACAAAATAATTCAGGAGTCTCTTGAATTGAGTCTTCAAGGCAGGCTCTTGAATGAGTGAATTTGAGTGAGAAGAAGCTGAAAAGTAGATTGGGTTGATACGTGTAATAAAAACTAATACTGCTGAGTGTAGCTTCTGATTTCCTCATATTTGGTAGTAGTGTTTGATTTTTCAAGATGCTGCTGAAACTGCGGCATGTTTTTTTTTCCCTGATAAGTTTCATTAATATAGCCTTACTGAAGTCTGGTTTTAATTTCTTTGGGATTAAAGACAACTGTGGTTGTGTTGTCTCTGAAGTAAGTTCCAGTGCTTCCTGAGGATTTAAGTGTTCTGCAGCTGCAGGGGAGAAGACAGATGATCTGCAGTAAGTGCAGTGGTGGGTGGAACTCTTAAAGCCCCCTGCGGCAAGGCTGGGCAGTAGTAGGGCAAGGGTTATGTAGACTGAAACACACTGACCTTTTTTGCCAAAAATCACGTAGTTCATGAGTAGAGAGCAGCTTGATCATTTAACACCCTATATGTAACCCTTTTTCTGTTAACCCTCAGAAGTGAGAGGGTACAAATGAATCCTGGGTATCTCATTTCTTTTTTTTCTTTCTTTTTTCCCCCCCACCAGATACTTGGACAGCGTAACTAATAAGGACAGCACTCTGCCACCCATTCCTCATCTTCACTCACTGCTCAGTGATGATGTAGAGCCTTATCCCGAGGTGGATATCTTCAGACTAATCAGGTCTTCCTATGAGGTAGGACAGGATTTCTCAGCGGGAACTTGCCAACCCACACTAGTTCTACTTTACAGAGGAATTTGATACTCGGTTGTTTGGCTTTGCTTGGAACTGAAAGAACATTAAAGAAATACAGACTCATCTTGAAAGGGAGAGGAGTTAGTCTTTCCTTTTTCTTTTAATCAAAACTTTTAATTGGAGCTGTTTTGTATAGAACTCCGCAGCATCAAAGAGAGCAGCCTGCAACAAAAAAGTGATTTGCAAACAAAAGGCTAAACTTCTAATTCAAAAAAGGTTAATTCTCATGTAAACTTTTTCATGCTTTTCGAAACTGAAATATTAGTGAAATTTACATGATTTCAGAAGGCCTTCTATTATCAGTGGAACTTTGTTTCTTTTACCTTTATTTTCCAGCAAGTGCTGACCGTGACTATGGGCCACCAGCTTCTGTATCATCAGGGCTAAAAAAAATAAAAAAATCAAGGGAAGGGAGACGGTAATAGGTAGTATCCCTAAAGCATAGGCCAAAGCCTGCAAAACCCATAAAATATGCACAACAGTTTCTTCGTCCTTAAACTTTAAAAATAACCCATCAGTTAACATACCTCTGATTACACTGACGTATTGATTTTTTTTAAGGAAAAATTAAGGAGAATAACTCTTTAAAGTTCTTTAATTTCCTTTTTTCCTTCCATTGACGTGCAGGTTAAATTAGTATTTTTAGTTCAATGTGGAGGTTCATACTTAACAATATGGCAGCTGTTTCAGAGGCATTTTCTGTGTCCCTAAAACCTCCTTGCTTTAATAACACAATATCTATTTAACAAGGAAGTAGGTAGTCCTTAGTTTATTCTACATCGAAGGGGAAATTGAATCAAGTTAGAAGTATAGTTCTCCATTCCACAAGCATGGAGAGAAGGACATCTATGCCAAATTCTGTTTCCCTTGTATTTTTCTGATTTCCTCATAATGAAGACACCTTGCATTGGCTGTACTGCTTTTAGATTAATAACCTGACTCCATGCAGAGCCAGTCTGTCGTCTTGGGGCTTTTGCAGCACAGAACCTTATAGCTCTCTCTAGATAAATAACCAGCTGTACTCTGGTATAATCAGGCAAAACAAGTAGCACGGGGAGTGAAGAACTGCAAGGAAAGCAGGAGGTGGTTGCAAAGAGAGACTTAGTTTCAGGAGAGTTGTTGCTGGTTGATTTCATTATCAAGAAACCCCCAGCAATTCAATAGTAAGCTATCAAGATTAAAATCTTCAAAGTCACTCAGTGACTGTTCTGTTCCTCAATTAGTTGTGTGCAGTCAGGGCAGAGAACTGACTGTTGCTGCTGCAAAGAACAAAATGCCAAGTAAGTGAGTGTATCTTTGCTATTTTTAGAATTTAAGCTGTTAAAAGTACTGATTGGGCAAACACCTCTCCTTTATCTTCTAGACACTTGCTGTGTACAAAAAAAAAAAAAAAAAAGAGGAAGGCCTACAGCCAAAGAAAATGCTTTTTCTTGAAGTCCTTTGCCCTCCCTGAAACAAACACCCCCAAGGAGAAGGGGAAACCTTGTCCCTTGCAGACTGTCCTATGATATTTGTCATGGAAGCATGATAAGTCGGAGAATTCGGTGAAAGCATGGCACTAGGAAAAGCACAATACTGGATCATGCTCTGATCCTGTCCAGCTCTTAGCAATCATGTCAGGTTACATATGAGAATTCTTCAGTGGAAGCTGAAGTGATGCAGGGGATTTTTTTAGTAATTAAGTGATTAGCACCCCTCTCTGTGATGGCACTGAACTGACTTTCTACTCTTTAAAAAGAGCAACATTCTTGCAATAAGAGAATATGCATAACAAGTACACTTTATTCTGTAGGTAATTTTTTCATTTATTGAAAATACCTTTTAGTATGAAATCTCATATCTGTTAATTCACTTTTGCATTTAAATGTAGAAGCCATAGAGCCAGGCATTATAGTAACAACAATAGAAATTACTGGAATAACACATAAGCACTACAACTTTAAAGAGCCTGTGCATAGCTCACTAGCTGTCAATGGGCTGTATGTGCTCAACTCCTTTGATTTGTGTGTTAGTTAATTTGGAAAAAAAATAAGCCTTAAACACTTAAACTGTATCTAGAGTAGATTCTGGATCTTGATCATTTAACTGAACAACTGACACTCAAAGATCTGGTAGTTTTTGCCTAGAACAAGTGCCATGCTTCCAAGAATTCCTTGTATGATTTGAAACTTAGCATGGGCAAGGCACCATTCTAGAAGGCAATTGTATGCAGCCTTCATTTTCTATAGGCTACATGAGGTTTAGTTGTACAGATGTGAACAGACCATCTCATTTCTGGACCAGAGAATAAGTCCCAATTACAGGAATAGATGTGGCCTTGGAACCACAAAAGACCTCTCTTTTCAAGGTTTTGTGACCTCTGTGGTGCTTGATATTCATGAATGTTTATCTAGGTTCCCTTTCTTCAATTTGCAAAACGCTCCAAGTACATGAAACATTTCTTTACTCCTGAGGTGCATGATAAAGCTGCACAGCTGTACAGATAAATGCAGCTTTAGCTTGAATTTGGTCACACAAGAATGTGCTAGCAAATTGTGACCTGCTTATGTAGATACATTTACACTGGAAATATAAATCCATTCTGTATGAAAGCATGTCTTGCCACCCCCTTCTAGTTTTACATGTGGCATACTTCATGTCTGGCATTATCGTTCCTACTGATTATCTCTGCATTTCTCTGTACGTTACAAGTGGTTTTTTGGTGGCAAAAAAACTTGTACTTAACAGTTCACAAAAATAAATCTTAGAGATTAGGTCTTCAGGTATTTATCTACATATGAAAATATGGAATATTATTCTAATGGGTTTTCCCCTAGGATGCATCTGTATTATATGCAGGAGCTCCCTGAGACTGTTATGTGCATTGTGGGGAAAAAAATCTTCAAAAAATAAGCCTTGGGCACTTTAGAGACTCTTCTCCTAAGGGATGTTGCATTCTTGGTAGTTGGTTTCAGATCCTCATGAGTGTAAGGATTGCTGTACTGTCTCAGCTGTTAAGGATGAACTTAGTCTAAATATCTTCTCTCTGTAGCAATTAAGAGATATTCCAGGACAAGTTGAAATAAAACCCTGCAGAAGGAGCTATGAAACAATCCTTTCATAGAGGTTTGCCAAGCAAGAAATTTCTCACTGCTGACATTATGGTTTGAAATGTGAGGATTTGTGAGTTAATAAAGACCTTTCAAATGAAAACAAGTTCTTGAGAAAAATAAAATCTAGTGATATATTCCTACAATCTTCATAACTTTGTCACATGTTTAAAAAAATGCCTTAACAGCAGTTGTTTAAATGCACCATTTTTGGTATATCACATAATTGAATTAATTTCTCAAGTACATTAATGGCAAGATATAAGTATTCCAAATATTAATACACAGGCTATCCTGTACTACTTTTTCTCTTTTAAGAAATTTGGAAGTATCCGAGCAGATTTAATTGAACAAATGAGGTTCAAACAAAGGCTGAAAGTTATTCAAACCCTTGAAGATACTACAAAGCGCAATGTGGTAAGTACTGAAATAATGTTCTTTGCAAAGATGAAGGTCAGTCATTTTCTGAAGTTTAAATTAGTTTTTCAATGAGACATGGATTTCAAATCCATAACTGTTAATGTTATGTTTCAAAAGGTACGAACTATTGTGACAGAGACTTCTTTTACTATCGATGAACTGGAGGAACTGTATGCTCTTTTCAAGGTAAAGCTAAGTGAAGATAAGATCACGTGCCTGCAGGAAATGCAAATGTTCATTTTTGATATGGGACTGTGTGTCTTTTCTAAAGCCCAGGATGAGTCCGGTACCTAAAGAGAAACTTGAATTAGATATTGTATTATTGAATATACACAATAAAACCCAACGAGTTCTTAAAAGCTCAGGAAATAAGTCATTCACTAAATTATTTGCTTCTGGAAAAAATGGATATACCAATGAAACCTATTAAAATGAACAATTGAATAGATAAAGGCTTTTGATCAGACTGTAGAAACTAATGTGTGTCTGTTGTCTACCTGACCCAAGTTTTGGAACGTAGCACAGAAGTACCTTTATTCTGTTGTCTCAGTAAATATTTCCATATCACAATATCAGATTTTTGCCATTGTTAATGCTTTCATGTATACTGTATTACATGGAAGTTTAGTGTCACAAAATGATGTGTCTTTTTAGTTGATTGTACAGCAATACCATTAGATCCACAAATTTGAAGGTAAGCAGTTAAAATGCTTTAGCTTTATTTCCATGTACAGTGCCTTAAAACAAGATACTTTCTTCCTCTGTTTTGTTATAATAGATGTTTTGGTATACTGTGAGGAATTTTTTTCCTTTCAGTTTCCCATCTGTAATGACAGGTTTTACAATTGTCCAAATCCTGCTGTGCCTTCTTTCAGTCTTCCATGGAATCAGTGTGACAAAGTCAGACAGTCCACCCCTGTTGATCACTGTGCAGTGCTAGGATCTCTTTCTCTAAGTTTTAAGCCATTTTGAATTAAATTCCACCAAAATCAGCTCCAGAACTTTCACTGACTTTAACTAGACTGAAAGAATAGGACTTTATAGACTGTTTTTGAGACTATACAGTTCAACAAATAATATTCCAAATAAACCACCGTTTTCATATGCTCTGAAATGAAAGAGTTCATGAGAGTCCCCTTTCTTAACTTGACTGTGTGGTGAGATCGAAGGGAATGACTTAAGGACAGAAAGCCTGTATATATGTGCAAGTCACAGCTGCTAACTGCTGTGTTCGGAACAGGTATTACATGTTTCATCTGCTTGGGAAACAGAAGTTTTACTTTATATTTGTTTTTCTTTTTTTTTTTGTGGAGGGATGTCTTTTTGTGCTGGTTAGAGGAGAAATCCCTTGCAGAAGTGCAAGGGCTGGGTAGATGGAAATACATCTGTTACTCGTGTGTTGTTTTAAGAACGTGCGTGTATGAGTTGTTGGGAATATATATATTTTTTTTTAATCGTAGATAGTGATGATTTATTTCCAGAGGTGATGACAATCTCACAGTGTTTGCCTTCTGTTCAGGCAGAACATCTGACCAGCTGCTACTGGGGAGGAAACAGCAATGCTATTGACCGGCACGATCCCAGCTTACCCTACCTGGAGCAGTACCGTATCGACTTCGAGCAGTTCAAGGGGATGTTCGCTCTCCTCTTTCCCTGGGCCTGTGGAACACATTCAGATGTATTAGCTGCACGATTATTCAGGCTTCTTGATGAAAATGGAGACTTGCTCATCAACTTCCGTGAATTTGTCTCTGGGCTAAGTAAGGAGAAATCACAGCACTCTTAAAGCAATCTGATCAAACTGGTCGTTTCTAAAGGGGATCCAGTCCTTCAGAAACACAGATGTTATATTAGCAATCAGTTAATGAGTCTGAGTTTGACGTGTGCCAATTTGCATAAGTCATCTTTGTTTTAAGAGCTATTCATGCCACTGTTCAGTTCAGTGCATCCCACTGGGATTTAGGCTGGTCTCAGTAGGTTCATCTATATTAGCCAGTGGTGTGTTGCGCAAGGAGAAGGACCACACATGAACTACACATCCATTAGGATCTGAGGATTTCCCTGACTGCTAACTCTCAATGTGAAAATTACATTCAGCTTCTGTGCTTACCGGTGTGATTACTTCTAATCAAAGTATTCCCTTTGGGAAAGTCTTTTGTGTGTCTTTTTTTTGTAGTGTTCCTCTCTGTGGCACTGCATTTCATGATCTGCTCCTTTAAATTGCCCTGAGAGTTGGTGGTTTATACCTTTTGTCAGTGCTACCAGCTCTGGAAAGGGGAGAGGCAGCATTTGCTCCTTTGCTTGTTCAGGAAGAAGGGTTTTGAGAAATTTACGTGCACATATAAGGGGTAAGGGAAAGACAGAGTGAGGATGCTAGTGGTGTTGACCCCTGAATAAAAGTGTTCCTCTTCAGAAGTCTGCTGACACCCCACATACATGTGTCTCTGTGTGAGGGGAAGGTAGCTTACCTCACAATAGATGCAGTGAGAGGCACCACCTATATTACTCATTAAATCTATAACCAAGACTGCAGACTGAGAACGAGGGAGCAGGATCTAAGTCACCTGAAAAGGAGAAAGTGAAGATGCAGGTCAGATAGGGAGGATAAATGTCATTAATGGAGTTTACAGTCTATCTAAGTCTTCAAAAAGCAAGATTTCAAGACATGAAAGTCAGTGTCACAACAAAAACAATGTGCAAGCCCCAGGATCAACATGAAGAAGCGAAGACGAGGCAGGGGCTGGCCACTCTTTGTTTTTTAAATAGCGGGAATTATTCCCTGTAAATGACCAACATCTCACCATCCATCCTGTTATTTCATGACAATCTGACATTTCTTCCAGCTTTACGCTTTGGTCCTTTTTGAGAGAGAAAAGGTTTCCCAGTCTGGCTTTCAGCAACTCTTTGTAACAGTATTTTTAAGTATTAGGTCTCCAAATGCTGCCTTGCCTGAAAACCTCTGTACAGCAATGGTAACACGTGTTTTCTCACAGGTGGAAAAATAGCTATGTGAGAGTAAAATAGATTACACACCTCACCTTTACACCACCCAAAAAAGTGCTTCCTATGGTGCAGTTCTGAATTTTATTTGTGGGACTAGATGTCAGGTAACACTTACTGGCCTTTTGAGACCTGGCTTGTGCATCAACTACTTTTCCTGCTTACCGGATGCTGTTAATAACAATCCCCCAGTTATTGGTTAAGACAGCATTTTTCAGAACCAATAATGAATCATGAGAACAAGGAACAGTGCTGAACACTTCGAACAGAAATTAATGTAAAATGCACAAATGTGGCTATAGACCACCATGACTGAACTATAATCTTAAATGGGCTAAACAATCAAAACTGCTCATTCTGCAAAACCATGGGTTTGGGTTTTTGGTTTTTGTT
>VXBJ01000502.1:154923-178143 GCA_013400055.1 Nycticryphes semicollaris | reverse complement strand
CCGTCCCGTCCCATCCCATCCCAGTAGTACATTTCCCAGAACCCAGCTCTTCCCAGTCCCAGGAGAGCAGCGTTGTCCCTGCTCCAGTGGCAGCAGGCTCCCTCCCACGAGGAGGCGAGAGGAGATGGATGCGGCAGTCAGGAGCGGAGCGCCAGCTAATTACCCTTCCGAGTGTGTCTTGTAAATTAAGGGCTAATTAGAGGCAAAGTCAGTGTCATGGTTTTACACGTGTTTCTGTGGCGCTGAACAAGGGGAGGGAGGGGGAGCATGCGGCAGCCGGGATGGAGGCAGAGGAGCCGGTGGCTCTTCTGCTCCGGCCGGGCAGAGTCCCCAGCACCGCAGGGCGGCAGGACGCCATGGGGATACAGGGCACCATGGCACCATGAGGCTGCAGGGCACCGGGGCACTGTGGCACCACATGGGCACTGCCGGGGCAGCAGGACCCACAGGCAGGGCTTAGAGATGGTCCCTGCACAGTCAGCAGGGAAGGGATTTTTGGTCCAGGGTGGGACAAGGAGGGTGAGAGGCACCCACTGTGTGGTTGATGAATGAAGGGTGGTCATGGACGGTGACCATGACCGTGACCATTACCATGGTGGCGGTGGAGGTCAGGCACGCCTGGTGCAGGGCTGATGGCCCACATCACTCCCATTCAGTGCTGATCTGCCTGTTGGAGGGGGTCATCCAGGCTTCTCCAGCCAGAGTCTCGGGCACTTTGCACCCATCCAAATCGCATTTCTTGGGCTTTCATGAAAACAGCAGGGACAGAAACGTAATTTTCTGTACAAAATCTGGGGCTCCACACGGGATTTCAGGGCTCTGCCCTGTGTGGAGGGTGGCACTGGAGCAGGTTGCCCAGGAAGGTGTTTCACTCTGCCTCCTCAGAGGTAATGAAAAACCCACCAGGCGCAGTGCGGGGTGACTGGGTGCGGGTGGCCCTGCCTGAGCAGGGACAGGACAGGACAACTCGAGGTCCCTTCCAGCCTCGGCCAGGCTGGGGTTTGTGAGAGTGAAGTGAGGTGGGTTTTACGCAGGGAGGACGCGGTTGGGTGGGCTGTCCTGGCTGGGGCAGACCCTGACGGGGACCCGCTCCTGCGCTCCAGTGCTTCTCTGAAGGGATCCCACTTCCACACCAGTCCATGAGACAAGTTGCCCAGTTTTCCTTAGCCTGGCTCCTTGCCTGCCCGCGGGGTGGCTGGCTGGGGCAGGGCTGGGGCAAGCAGACGGGTCGGGCTGTGGACGAGTGTCTCATCGGCCGGGCATGCTGTGGCCAGAGCCCTTCAGCGTGTCCTGCCCTCTCCGCAGTCAGAAGGGCTGGTGCCAGTGTCCCAGCCCAGCATCTGCACCTCTGGGCCTGGAAGGAGGACAGAGTAGGGAAAGGGACCCTTTGCTCGCCCCTGAGCCCCCCGAGCTCTTGCTCTGTGGTGGCTGGAGCGGAACGCCCTGAAGGAAGGTACAGGAGCCTGCTGGTGGGCAGGTGTGGGGTGGTCCCTCCGGGGCAGCCTCGTCCTTAGCAGATTGCCTGCAGCCTAAAGCAGCGAGAGCTCTGCTCCCTGTCAGAGCTGCTCTGTTTACTATTCTGGAAATTTTGGATATTTGTAATGCAGAAACACTTGACCCATTTTGAGTCTCTGAGAGATCTTGTCTTCTATGACGCCTCCAGTCCCAAAAACGCTCCTTTCCTGTGGGGGTTGAAGGTCTGGGCTCAGCTCAAGGAGTTTCCAGGTGGGGGAAAAAGGCTTTACAGACATCTCTTCCCCTGTTAGTGCCTTTGAAGTTCTCCGTATGATTTTCCGTTTGTCCCTAGTGCCCCAGCATGGCTTTATTTCTTGCCAGGGACAGACAAGGAGTGAAGGAGTGGTGGTGGGTGCACTGGCTGGGGGGGGGGATTTGTGTTTGTGCAGGTACCCCAGGCTGTAGGGAGGATTGTGAGAGGCAAACCCTGAACTCCAGCTGGAGGGAAAGCTGTGAGCCGAGATGCCCAGCTCAGCATCTGGGGGTACTGCCTTGAGGTACCT
This sequence comes from Nycticryphes semicollaris, assembly GCA_013400055.1. Lineage (NCBI taxonomy): Eukaryota > Metazoa > Chordata > Aves > Charadriiformes > Rostratulidae > Nycticryphes > Nycticryphes semicollaris. The sequence continues at coordinate 176,125 of VXBJ01000502.1, read as the reverse complement.
GAGGCCGGGTGTCCCTCTGGGAAGCGGTGTGTGCTCTTCTCTCAGCACCTCTGGGGGCGATGGGCTGGCACCCCTGGGAGAGGAGAGCCAGGGCTCCCTGGGACAAGTCACACCAGGCACAGGGCAGCTTTTCCTCCTTCCAGTGTGCCACAGAAGCTGCAGCAGTTTCCTGCTGAAATCCCCCTCTCTGTCTCGCAGGCGCTCCCCACTCCACCAGCAGCACCTCCCTGCACTCGGAGCGCTCCATCAGCGGCATCAACCTGGTGGGCTTCAGCTCCAAGCCGGACGGCATGCACCAGCGCTCCTACTCCGTCTCCAGCGCGGACCAGTGGAACGAGGCGGTGGCTATCCCCGGCAGCTGCCCCAACCCCTGTGAGTAGCCCTTCTCCCCCAGCACGGGGATGTTTGCTTTGGTGGTGGGGTGGTCCTGCCCCAGGGCTGCCAGCCCAGAGTTTGTTCCCGGGGGTCAGACGCAGCCTTTGGGGCTGTGTCAGGACTGTCCACCTCCATGAGGGTCAGCTGGGGGTCCAGAGCTGGGGAGAAGCTTTCTGGCCAGGCTTGGTGAAGCAGCCTCCCTTGGCCTAGGGATGCTGCCTTAGGGCAGGGCTGCTCTGGCCTTGCTCCTCCGCCTGCCCCACTCTGGGCTCACTCTGCGAGGAGGAACCATTGCTTTCCCCCACCTGGGCACCTGCTCAGCACCCCCAGTGCCCCGATTTTGGGGCAGTTGAACGAATAGGAGTAATTCCTGTCTCTGGAGCACACACTGAGCGCGGCCCGCCCCCTCCCCCCACGCTCACTCGCTCTCTGTGATGTTTCAGGACAGTTGAGTGAATTAAAATAATTCATACATTTCCCAACGTAGCCACTTTGCCGAATTGGAAAATAAATGCTTTTGTGCTGCATTCATCACTCCTTCGTTCCTGGCTCTGCCGCCGCACTAAAAAAGCAGTTAAATGCACATCAAGAGTGGAGGAGCCATTTCCATGCCTGCTCGCCCCTTGTAGTTCTCATTAGCGCGGCAGCCGCCCCCCCGCTCGGTCCCAGGGGCTTTCGCAGTTTAAAGAGAGCCTCTTTATGATCATTACCGGAGTCCGACTGTGCGGGCGCCATTTGCAGCTGAGGAGGCTCCTCATTTGTAACTGTGAAAAACTATCAATTTCAGCGCGCCTGATGCAGCGGCTCCATCATTGGCCCCATCAGCTCCCTGCTGGAAGCGAATTAATCAGACTGTTACTGCTGATGGGGCAGCGCAGGCGACGGGAGCGGAAGGGCGCAGCTCTGAGCATTAATGTGCCGGCGGCCCCCCCGCCCCTCGCCTCGGACACGGGGTGCAGCGGGGCGGCCTCTGCTCCTCCGGCGCCCGAGGAACCGGGGGGCGAGGGGGGGACAGCCGCTCTGCACACCGATGCTGCCAGGATGCTGCAGGGACAGACCCCAGCTCCAGGAGAGGGGTGTCCCCACCGGCAGTGGCACCATGCGCACGGTGCACCGTGGCCCCGGCAGGTGGCCGGGGTGTCACAGGACACGCTGGGCTCTGCTGCCTGTCCTCCTGAAGCAATCTACCTCTCGCACACAGAATAACCTGGAGACGGGCACAAACGGGAGCTGCGATGCTGCAGCTTCTCCCCCGTGACAGGGAGGGCTGGGATGTGGACAAGTTGTGTGTCTCCAGTGCTGGTGGCTGCTCGTCCCCTCTGCCCGGGTCCCACTGCACCCTGCTGGACCTCAAGCCCCGTGGGTCAGCTCTGCCCCACATTAGAGACACGTCAGCTGTGCTGAAGGGTCCGCAGCATGAGGGGGGCCACCAGCCCAGCTGTCCCAGTGGCCTCCTGGAGCAGCCTCACTGTCCTTCCCTCAGCTCATGGCAGCATCACCACGGGGACAGCAGCGATGTCTTCTGTCACCACAGAACCACGCGGGGCTGCCGAGAAAGGGCCAGGGCAGATGGAGGCCCTGGAGCAAAGCCCTGTCCCCAGGGGCCAGTGAGCGACTCCCGGGGCTCCCGTCCCCAGCAGCTGGAGCAGGCCGGGCTCTGCGTGCCTGCGTGGCTGGTGGCTGGCAGGAGAAGTGGGGTTGGTGTCAGGAGGGAGAGGGTCTCGGGGGCAGGCAGTGGTTCCCGTGCAGCACAGGGTGCGCAGCGGTGCAGCATGTCCTTCTTTCTGCCACCAGGCTGAGCGGAGCTGATGCTGGCATCCCCTACACCACACCTGGACCCCAGCAGTGCCACCCTGTCCAGGCAGCTCCACTCTGAGCTCTCCGCCGGGGTCACAGGGTGGGGGATATTCCTCTGCCCGGGGCAGACGTGCAGAGGGTGCAGGGACGGGCTGCCCCCTCCATCTGTGCCCTGGGGAGCACATGGAAGAGGGATGGGATGGGTCACACGGGTCGGGTAAATGTGCTCCAGCACATTTTGTGTTTGTCCTTCACAGTAGGACCTCATGGCCCACCCATGGGGAGCCAGGGGCTGCCCCCTTGGCCACTGGTTTGGAGGGGAATGCAGGAGGTCCCACACGTGTCTGTGGAGGGTTCCTGTGGTGAGATGAGGACCTGGAAGACCCTGGGTGGGTGAGAGGAGCTCTCTTCTGTCCTGCTGGAGAAAAAGAGGCAGAGCAAGCAATACCTGATCACACAGAGGGAGCGTAGTTCACGTCCTGCCCCTACCCCACTGCAGTCCCATCCCCACCCCACTGGGAGCCCTGGCAGCCCCCAGCTCTATGGCTTTAGCTCCTGGGCAGTAAGGAGAATGGGGATATGGACCACCTCTGCTCCATGGAGCGGGAGGTATCACCTCACCAGGGAGCTACAGAAGGGCACGGAGCCTCACACTGAGCCTGAAGGGGGGCAGGACAGGTGATTTGGCCCCGGAGGTGTCCTGGGGAGCAGCTGGGCAGCGGGGGAAGGCTGGATGCACCACGTGTAGCCTCCACGAGAAAGTTCAGGTCCCCTGCGACATCCAGGCTGGGAGCTGAAGGTGCCTCACACCTGCTCGAAGCGCAGTCCTGTTGAACAGTACCAGTAATTTATATTTATAAAAACGGAGTCTGAATTTATTAGATTTATCTCTCTTAATTGTCAAGGGTGAACTATTTCCCTGTGGATAAATAGCAGCAGCAACTCCCCACCAGCGTGTGTCAGAGGTAGTAGAAATCAGGGACAGGAGAGCTCTGGTGCCGCATCCTCTCCAGCCGCGTGAGGTGTGTGCCAGTCCTCAGCCTGGGGCAGCTCCTGGACACTGCTGGTGGCCCTCTCTGGCCACTGCTGGCTGTTTGTCTCACCACAAAGAGCCAGAACAGCCCCAGTGAGCCAGTGTCACCAAGCTGGCTGGAAAGGGACAGTTGGGTCAGGCTGGAGCGGGAGAGGGGCTGGCCGAGCCACAGGCAGCTCTGCTGAGGGAGGGTCCTGCCCTTGTTAGACGCTGTGATTGCTTTCCTAATTTCGGGTGCCACCAAACGTGGAGATTGGAGGTTAGGTCTTGGTGGGAGACACTGGGGCATTGCAGAGGAGGGTGAGGTGCCCGGGGGACATGAGGGCTGGGAGCAGAGTGGCTGGACGTGCCCGGAGGTTGGGTGGACACTGGCAAGGCAGGAGTGTCTTTCAGAGAGGGTTAACAGTGCAGAGAGGGCTCCTGCGCCTCGTTGCCTTCCCCGGAGTCTGCATTTTTATGCTGATTGGAAGCCTGCGCTGTGTGTGCTGCTGAAATTGAATGTCAGGCTTTTGATTTTGTTGCTGGTCTCTAATGAAATTTGACATTTAATGGTGAGTGCAGCGGCAGCGTGTGTGTGTGTGATCGGAGCTTGATTAGCGCGCTCTAATTGACAGTAATTAGGCAGCTCCCTGATTGTTTCTAATTCTGCTATTAATTGTAAGGAACAGTATGATTGAGGATAAATTTGGTGCGTTGCTGCTGGGGATGCAGCTTCTTCAGCTCCGTATCGGAAGCCTATTGAGACCATCATGCTCAGGTTCCTGAGCGTGGCAGCCCCAGTCACCTCCTCTGGCAGAGTGGTGCCGGGGGGCACCGAGGCTTCTGCAGCGGCACCGCCGGTCCTGGGACTGGGATCTGCACCGGGGGGGGGGGGCCCAGAGCCCCTCCTGGGACTGTCCGTTCCCTGAAGGTGTGTGTGGCACTGTGAGGACACTGAGTAGAGCAGTACACATGGGGACACTGCTGCGGGGGTGGCAAGTCAGGCTGCCTCTGATGACCCCGTGGTGCTTGTCCCAGCCACGTAGAGGATGGTGCTGTCGTTGTGTGACCATCCTGGGTGAATCCCAGTGTGTCCAGCCTGACCCTGCCAAAGGAGCCTGAGCTGGGGTGGGAGCTGCCCCATGCGATGGGGCTGAGCCCAGGTACCCTCCTGCCTGGTGGGCATGTGCCTTTGAGCCCCAGGGCTGTCTCCAGGGTGCTTGGCTGTCTCCAGAAAGAGCAGACCGTCACTGTCTCGCTGTACATCACTTTCTTTATCTTTGTTCCCAGCTAACGGTACTGCCGACTCGCTCAGCTCCAGCCCCAACATTTCCAGTGCTGCCAGCCCCAAGCTGGAGCCGCCTCCGTCACCACACGCAAACAGGAAGAAGCATCGCAGGAAAAAGAGCACAGGGACGACTCGGCCCGATGGCCCCAGCGCGGCAGCAGAAGGTAGGGAAGGTCTGCTGCCTGGGGCAGCCCCACCAGCTCTGAGCATCCGGCACCCGAGGGTCCCACCGGGGCTCACTGGGGACTGGGGGCCTGGGGCACTTCTCCTCTGAGCCAGCTTGTGCTTGGGCAGAACGGAGCAATGCGTCCCTCTCGCTCTGCCCCGATTCCTCACCTGCAGTGGAGGCAGAACCGCCATCGTGCCCCTGCCTGCACATGCCATTAGTGGTAATAACAATTACTAACCGCGTTAGCAGGGCTGAGGGCACCCGGCATGGTTAAGCAATGCTTAACTGTGCTCCAGGTGTGCAGGCACTTCTTACCACAAGCAAGAACCTACTTCTCTTTGCCTGTAGATTTGCCAAACTTTTGTTATTTAAAAGACCGGTCTGCCCCAATGTTTTCAGAAAAAATTATCTCCTTCAGGAAACCAGTCAAAGATGTACGTGCTGCTTTGCCTGTACTGAAAGAACTACTGGCTTTGCTGTTGAAAAGCTTTGGGTCCCTGCGTTTCTGCAGAGGGACCCAAGGCCTGGCAGGGAGCCTGCAAGGCAGAGGGAGAGGCGTTTTGCTGTGAAAAGCCTCTAGGCTTGTCCAGGTAGAGATCAGCTTGGCAACCACGTTCTCCAAAGCATCGATGGTGGGAAGAGTGATCTTCAGCCTTTAAGGTTTGATTTTGTCCTAGGCCATCCTATCCCACAGCACTCAATAAGCATGTGTGGTAAACCAAAATAAGGTTGTAATTCAGATGGCTAAGGGCAGGGGCTAAGAGGGGCTAAGCACCAGTGTCTGAAACTCGTGGCTACTGTAAAACAAACCAGAGGTTTTAGCCGGTGTATTCATTGGTCTGTACCCGACAAAGCGCAGTGCAGCTCCCAACCCCAGCTCAGCCCAGAATTCCCGTGGCAGAAGAGCTCTCCTTAAGCTCTCTCTCTCACAGACGTGGTGGTGAGGATCTGCCCAGGGGCTGGGCACTGCTGTTGTTCCGTCTTCTCTGTTGTAGTGGTCTTTACCTGGAAACCACTGAGTTCAGGAAAGACATTCCCTTTGCAGTGGTTGATTCAGGCATCTTGAGCATCCTTTGACTCTGTGATACGCCCTGGGTGTCTCAGGGAAAGCAAGAAGTATTACCTGTATTGGCATTTTGTGGGACAACAGCTGTGTTCTTAGCTGTGGGTGTACGCTGACCCTCGGACACATCACTGCCCTTCCCCACGTCGGCTCTTGGTTTGCAGTTCTCAATCCAGTGCTTTGACAAAAAGAGAGACATATTCTCTGTGTCTGAAAAGTGGGATACCCAAGAGTAGCTTGGTGAGCCCACGTGAAACTAAGGCCTGTGCTAAAGTACTGTGTCTTGTCCTGTAAATCACACTCCAACAGAGCATGGAGACGCTGGAGAGAGTTGTAAAGAAGGTCCCAAACCTGACTTGGGTCTGATGAACCTATTTATGATGTGGACATTAAAGTTTTCAGCTTACCAGAAGCAAAGGCTGGTTTTGGTACGTAGAGAGACAGAAGTCCAGTCCTGGCTCCGCACAGCTGGCGGGCACGTGAGAAGGTGCAGAGACTGGGATCTCAAGTGGCACAAAACTGAATGCAGTTTCTTAGTGGAAAAGGTAATTAAGCATGGGAACACTTCTACGAAGCAGTAACATGGAGTAACCACTGCTCAAAGTCTTAAAATTAAATAAGTTACTTTTCCATAACGTGTGTGTGATCCACCCCTGGCAGGATTCCCTGCCCACCGCACCCAGGGGGCCAGACCTGGTCATGGCCACCCTCCTGCTTGGGTCTCAGGCCGTAAATCTTCGAGCCAGGCAAGTTTTCTGTCATTTCACGGGGAGTTTTTGTCAGGCACGTGCTCACTCTTGCTGTTGGGTGTGCCCTTGGAAGGTGCAGTGACCGAGGCTGCACAAAGTGATGATGTGGTGCCTCCTGGTGTGTATGAGGGCATCAGGATATTTTGTGACACTGCCTGCCCCAGTCCTTGACCCAAGGGGTGCGCTGGGCAGAGGCTTGTGCTGGTGGTGGTGATACCCAGGCCCTGTCTTGGGCTGATACAGTTAATTTAGAGCCCTGTCAGGTGCTGGAGTAATGTAATTTTTTCCTGCAATGTGCATTACTTCGCATTTATCAACACAGAAGTTCATTTGCCAGTGAAGTGTCAGTTACCAAACTTCATTTGTCACCTTGTGCACAGATCTTGCACGTGGCTGCTCCTCCTGCTCTCGGGAGCCTCTAGCACCGGAACCGGGAGCAGGAAAAATACCCCCCGGTGTCCCCCGCTCCTGCCGGCACACGTGGCAGCGGTGCTCGGACAGCTCTGGTGCAGCAGTGGGGAGGCACAAGCTGGGTCAGAACGTCTTCCCTGGGGGCTATTGTATGGGTTTCTGGCTTTTTGGGTGGCTTTTACCTTGTAGATACTTCTTTATGTAATCTGCTGTATAAGAAAATTGATCCGGTGGCAAAGTTGGGCTTCCAAAGACCAAGGCAGTTCTGCCATCCTCATGGGTCCCCCCCCTGAGGAGAGGGGGACATCTTTGGAGAGGGTCCTCGTACATCCCTGTGCTCAGTACAGATTGTGGAGCTGAATCACACGCTCCTTTTCGGGCAGACGATCGATGCCCGCCTGCTGTACGTCTGGCTGGTGCTGGGTCTTCCTGCCTGCGACACCCTCCTTGGGCAACTCATTTTGTCCCTCTCATGTCTGTGACGCAGGGACTGGTCCCCAGGGCTGATGCAGCTCCGGGTGCTGCTGAGGCTTGTCACCAGGACCAGGGCAGATCAGAGGAGTGGCCCCTGGGACTCATGCCGTGGTTGTCAGCTTCCAAGACACTCAGGCTGGAGTCTCACCCGGGTCACTGTCCTGCCTGGCAGCTGCCTTAGAGGTGGAAAGTGGCAGCAAGAAAATAAGAGATAATGAACCTCCATGTGAGGTCCCATCCTGATGTCTTAATGGTCAGCAATTGGTTCCAGCTGTGAACCCGGGGCTGAACATTGCCCCATGTCATGGGGACGACTGATGACTTATGGCTGGTGTCCATAAGTATGTCTGATTCTTCTTTGGATCTTTTTTAGCTGCTTTTGAACAGTTACCAGCAGCTTTTTTTTCACAACAGGGTAATCTGAGCTTTTTGCTTTCACGTGGGCAACACGGTGAAAGTGTAAAAATCACTGTGCAGTGCAGGGCTGCCGTGCTCCAGTGCTCATCCCACCGTGAGGACACGTCATCTTGGGAGGAGCATGGGGGACAGCCCGGTGACCGCCGTGCTCTCCATGAGCTCGTGCTGGCATGGCTGTGCCGGCACAGGGAGCACCACTGCCAGCACCCTCAGAGCCTCCTGCCGGCAGAACCCACGTTGGGCCAGGCATGGTGTCCAGCTCCGCTCTCCATCACGGCATCAGGCCAGGCTCGGTGTTGGGCTCTGCTCTCCATCCAGCATTGGGCTGGATTCGGTGTCCAGCTCCACTCTCCATCACAGGGTCTCTCCCAGACAGGAGCTGCAGCCAGGGAACGTGGAGGAGCCCAGCTTGGGCTGTGTCCAGGCTGCCTTGGGAAGATCCCAGCCCGATGGTTGCGTGTGCAGGGCATGAGCATCTCAGGTTAGCATCCTGGGAAAGTTGGTGAGGTCTGGGGATAAATTGCCATCAGTTTATCTCATTTAGGAGGTAATCAGAGCCAGGGACGTGCAGAGCAATTGAATCTTAGTTGTTCTGAAGTATCATAAATCAAACGAGCTGTTGCTTTTTTACATGGTCGCATGTTAAAGAGAGCGCAGTGTCAGGTTGCTAGGGAGCATCAGCAAACTATGGCAAGCGTGGGATTGGGCTGCCGGGGATGTCACCAAACCAGAGTGCGGCTCAGGCTGTCAGGGAGCACCCACAGGCTGGCAGTCATGGTGTCAGGCTGTCAGGGGACGTCGCAGGAGGAGGGGAGCTCGTCACCACGGTGGGGTTGCAGCCTCTGCTTGCAGGCACCATCAGGATGGTCTGCTTGAGATCAGAGCCCGGCAAAGTGCTGCAGCCAGGAGTGCCCCATCCTGCTGCAGAGCAGCCCAGAGCCCCACAGCAGCCGTCCCCACCCACCCCCTCCCCTGCTGTGCCCTGGACCCCAATTTGGGGCAGCCGGGAGGGTCCCCGGGAGGCACCGGGCACTTCTGAGGGAGGGAGCACCTTCGCGACGCTCCCTGTGCCAGCATCCCCACGGCTGCCAGAGCTCCGGGGATAATGAACTTCTCATGTGCTTAAAGAGTGATGCAGGGTGCATGGCGAGAAGCTGACAGCCCCTTAATGTGCTTCTCAGTGGCGGCCAAACGACGCGATTTTGTCTTTGTTTTTTAGTTTTAAAACCCACGGGAAATTGATGGCCAGTAAAGAGTTGTGTTGGGGCGATGTGCGTGATTAATACCAACTGTCAGGGGCTGCTGGAACCCGGTCTCGGCGAGCTGGGCGTGCGGGGCTGAGCGGCGCTTACCAGATTGCTGGGGATTCCAGCTGCTGTTGCTCAGCTCCTGCCAGCCCCACGCAGCTCGTGTCACCCGTGTGCTCCCTTCCGCCAGGCCTCTTAATTCAGTGCTAATGAGTGACTCCTGCTCGTTACGGACCCCGCGAGCTCCATCCTGGCGGGAGGAAAGCAGCCTGTGCCAGGACATCGCCATGCCATGGCCGATCCCCTGTCTCCATCAGCTCCAAACCCGTCATTCTGTGGTTCCCAGGGGGACCTTGCACAGCTCTGTGTGTTGCACAGCCCCTCGCACAGCCCCTTGTGCAGCCCCTTGTGCAGCTCTGTGTTGCACCTCTCCGTGCTGCACTCTGAGAGGTGGCTGCCCATGTCCCCACTGCTGTGTCTTGCACCAATCCTTCCCCGGCACCATGGAGCCTGCACTGTCCCTGTGGTCCCTCCTGTCCTCCTGGACCCCCCGCCCCAGTGCCTGCCCCCGTTATACCCCTTGGCTGCCTCCGAGCCCCACCGTGCTGTGGGCACACACTTGCACTCTGTGCAGCATCTGCCCCCTGCCCATTTCTGTGTATAGAAATGACACTCCTGGTCCCTTGCGGTGACCCCCTCCCTGCACATCACAGCAGACCCTGACGTGTCCCTGGGGGTTACCTTCCCTTCCTTCCTCCACTGCCTTTGCTGTGCTTCCCACCATGAGCACTCACTCACACACTGGGTACCCCCTAACGTGCCCACTGTCGTGCAGCCAAGCATGCCCATCTCTGCACAGAGGCCCCTCCAGAGCGGGCAGCGCAGAGCGGTGGGAGTGTGCCAGCGCCCCAGGGCAGTCGGGGGTCTGGGGGCACTGGGATGGACCCCACTGCACTGTGGGGTCTCCATAGCAATGTTCTGGCTGCAGCTCTCCCGGTGGCTCGTCGCTGCGGAGGGGGCCTGTCCCCGATGCACTAATACAGGTTAGGAATATTGGGTTTAATGATCTGCAAAATGAGGAGGCAGCGAGCTGACATTTACGAATGGTGCTGCATCCTTCTCTTCCCAGACGCCTGCTAATTTGTTGATATCCCAAACACCTCATAATGATGTGGTACAGTGGCAGCTTGCAAACAAGCGTCCCCGGGCTGGGGGGCCTGCTGGCTGCCCCGCTTCTGGACACTCTTCACGGACTTGGCATCCAGAAAGCAGAGCTGTGGGACAGGGACCCCCACACACCAAAGGCAGGGCCAGCCTTTGGGTCCCTGCCATGCACCCTGCAAGCTGGAGGTGTCCCCCTGGTCCACTTGCGTGAGCACCCACTTGCTAGTGCATCCAGAGACGATGCTGCCCCCTCAGCCCCAGGTGTGGTATGGGGTGGGAGCAGGAGAAAGGCAGAGCAAAGGGAGAGGCTGGATGTGACAGGAGCCGGGGGGAGCAGTGGCAAAAGAGGACCTTCTGCTGAGAGCGGGTCATGGCTCAGCTGGAGCTCTGCTGCTCCTTTTGCTGAACTCGAGTAGGATCCTGCTCCTCCTTCCTAGACCTGTTGGGGTGCGAGGAGAGGCATCCCCCCATCTTGCACACAGGGCAGGGGCTACGTCCCGTCTGCTCAGGGAAGGAGTGGGCTGGTAAGGAGGGCTCTCTGTGCCTGGGGGGCTGGCATGGAAGTATTCCCACCCGTTCCCTGTGCTGAGCTCACTCCTGTCCGTTCCCCTGGCGTGGGAAGTGCTGCCCCGTGTCTTGTGGGCTGTTGTCAGGGAGCCATGGGGGAAGAGAATTGCAGCCCTGGGTGCTGGGAGAAGCATGATCCTGCTGCCCCAGGTGAGGAGCTTTGCCCCACATCTCCTGCTGTGACTAGAGGGACATTGCTCCGTCTCCTGTGTCCTCCCACAGAGGTGCTTCCATCCTGGAGCTGAGGGACAGGGGAGCAGCAGGCTCCATGTTGCTGCTTGTGCTCCGAGGGGGCTGCCCCACACCTACCTGAGGAAAACCTTGAGTACATGGGGAGCATGTGGCCAACCTGTCCCACTCCAGGTCCCTGGGGAGGAACACTGGCCTGGAGTTTCATCCTGTCCCACTCCTGCTCAAAGCTGCACTTCCTCCCGCAGAGAGCAGAGAAGGACCTTGGCATGAGCTGCTGTGGCTCCCAGGACACCACCCTTTCTCACTGTGGTGCTTCTCCCCTCCAGCATCCCCCACTGCTTCTGCGGGTGACAGTGACAGGTCCACCAGTCTGCTGGGCATCTCAGCTCTGTGCCACCTTTGGGCAGCAGAGCTCTGGCCCACCCTGGCTTCATGGTGGTGTCTTCCCTTACCCTCTGTCTTTCACTTTGTGCAGGTTCCTGGCAGGACATGCAGGATGTCTCTGTCTCCCCATTTCTTCCCAGTCCTGTGGTGCTCACCAGCTGGCCCCGAGGAAGTCCTTCCTCCCAGGGCCGGCGTGTTGGTGGGGAGGGGGCTGCTGGCTTCTCCCCTCTCTAGCACAGCAGCCTGGTGCAGGGCAACTCTGCAAGGGCTGGTCACCTCCCTGCAGAAGTCCTCAAGCCCACTCCGTTGGTGACTCAGGGGCCATTGGGGTCTAAGCCGCGTGGCCCTGGCCCCTCCTGGCCGTTCTGCTGTGCCCTCGCTAATTTTGCTCTCATTTGGAGCGCGTGTTGCTGGGCGGCGTTGGAGCTGGGTCAGGGGGTTAACGCCCATTAGCAGAGCCAGCTCGCACCGAACTCTGCTCAGCAACTCTTCACGGAGCTCAGTCTTTAAAACATCATCAAAAAATCATCAAGAGAGAGAGAGACAAGCACGTTCATTTCCACTGCCCACTAATTCTAATGGAGCTGGTGTAATGGATTCCCACCAGCGTGCCAGCAGGCAGCCACGGGACTGAGGAGATGGGCTCTGCCTTCTGGCCCTGTGATAGCCCCTCTACCCCAAGGTGGCTGCAAAGAGCTCCCTGCTCCTGCAGGAGTGGCTTCCATGGGGACCTTAGCGAGTCTTAGCTACTGAGATCTGAGCTCTTCTGGCCACCGGGAAGGAGCCTGTGCCCCGTGTGTGGTGCCTTCTACCACCTCCAACAGAGGTACTCCAGACCCTTCTGCCTGTGTCACCTGCTTTGTGCTACCTCTTCATCTGTCCAGAAACACCCATGTTTCTGGGTCTCTCACCAGAAAGATCTGCAAAAGCCCCATACTTTCCCTAAAGCCATGACTTGAGTCTGATTTGTCTTGTACGGGCTCCTCAGGGAGCTCAGGCACTGGTTCCCAACGGTCCGGGGCACTGGATCTGCACAGCCTTTAAAGATGCTCCAAGTCCTCGCTTCCCTCCCCAGCCCAGCCAGACCCTGCCTGCGATGCTGAGGGTGTCATCCCACTCTCCCGCCGTAGCTGAGCCTTGAAAGAGCACTGGCCCTGCCGTGCCGTCCTGCCGTGCTGCAGGGAGACAGAGGTAGTGACTTGGCCTGCGAGAGCAGCCCTAGTGTGGAAGAAAATCCGTCATCCTTTGTTAGCTCTTCCCAGGCCCTGCGGAGAGCAACAGGCCCTTTGTTCCCAGGAAAGCTGGAATCCCGTGAGGCACAAAGGAGGAACAGGAATGGAGGTCCTGGGGCTTTGGTCTGACTGGGACCACTGCCAGGGCTGGGACGGGGCAGCCCCAGAGCTGCGGGATGCCCCTGAGCTGTGGGAAGGTCTGTCCATGGGGTGGTAGCCCCAGAAATCTCTCCGTCTGCCCGTGGTGGGGTGTGGGCAGCCCAGCAGGGACCCTGGCAGCCCGAGCATCCCGAGCAGAGGGCTGGGACACGGGGTAGCCCCTGGGCAGAGGGGCCGTGCCTCGGAGCAGCATTGAGCCCAGAGAGAGCCTGGGGCCAGACGATGCTGAGGGCAGGCGTTTGCTGCCGCCTCTGCTGGGGATCGTGCTGGGATCCCTGTCCCAGGGTCTGGGAATCCTGCCTGTGTGTTTTGGGTGGAGCTGCTGAGCAAGCAAGGGAAAGGAACAAGGATGATGGAGTCATGTGGGCCTGTGGCAGGAATCCTGACCGTGTCCCAGGGACCATGCCAACCAGCTTGCTGCTGTCTCGGTGGCAGCTGGGAGCCACTGAAGTGCATCCAGTGCTTCCCAGGTCCAAGCGGGTGGCCTGGGCTCTGCAGCACTTTGACAGCAGCCACGGCATGTGGGTGTCTCCCATCAGACCAAGGATGGAAGAGATTTAGGGAGAACAGGGCCCATTCTGACAACTAAAGGTGTCCCACGGGTTGCTTTGTTGGTCACTGCTCCAACAGTGTGGCCTGATCTGGGAACTGCAAAGACTCCCTTGGACACTTGGGTAGAAATGCCACTTTTTCCTTCCTGGCCATTAATGTCTCGCTCTGGGCAGCAATGAGTCCTGTGGCTTCCAGGGGCCTGCTGTAGCCTTCTGCAGAGGTGGAAGGGGCCATCTCTAAGAGCGGTGGAGCGCTCACATCCCTGGACTACAGTCCCCATCACAGTTGGGGTGGAGGCATCTGCTGGCTCCTGAGTGGGCTGAAGCTTGATGGGGACATCCAGCCCTGGTACTAGGGTCCTGTCTTGCCTGGTTGTTGGGTGCCCCCTACCCATGTCCAGGGTTCAGGGGTGCTCACAAAGAGCATGGTGCCAAGGAGGCAGTGGCTATTGGCCTGGCTGCTGTATGGTTATTTCTTCTCCCAGTATTCAGAAGCTACCAACTGTATATTTTCCTGGACTCTGGCATTCGGTGTCCTTGGAGCTCCCACAGCAAGTGTCCTGAGTTCCCCAGCACAGGGACTGTGCGGTATCTTCCATGGCTGAGCTGGAGGACAGGACAGATGGTGCTGAGCAACCCTGGATGTCTCAGTCAGGCAAGAGCAGCACAGAGAGGGGGGGAAAGTCCAGGAGTGTGACTGGCTGCCAGCTCCCTGCAGTCTTCTCCTTCTCCTGGTGCCCCAGAGTTTCTCATTCCCGCAGGAAAAAGGCAACTGCAGACATCTTTCCCCACAGGCGGAGTCCCAAGCTGATCTTAGGGTGAAATGAGTGAAACAGACTCCCCTTCCTATCTGGGAAAGGCAGGCTAGTTGGCACGTCACCTGGGGAACCCTTCCTCCTGGAGTCATTCAGTCCTCCTGAGGGTCCTCTGGTTTGGAGACCAAGCCTTCCTCCCTGCACAGGGCCATTTCAGCATTCAGCAACGGCAAAGGGCAGGAGGTATCTTCCCAACCAGGTGTCACTCACAGTTGGAACCTCCATGAAGCACAAGATCCTGCGCCATGAGTGAGTCTCATGACATGCTCCACCACAGCACAGCAGCAGGAGCAGCATTTCACCCTCGGGTTGCTCTGGGGTGAGCAGCTCTGTGGGGTGGAAAGAGGCAGAGTGGGGTGCTGTGCCCAGTGCTTGTTAATGTGGGTGATGGTGCCTCCGTGGGAAGGTGGAGCACGGGAAGAGTGGAAGGGCTGTGCTCTCCCAGCACCCCATCAGAGCTGCATCCGCAGAGAGACCTGTGGCTACACCCATTTTCTGAGAGTGTTTGTGGGCACAGCCTCCATGGCGTGCCAGGCAGCCCAGCAGCACCCGAGGCTGCCCTTGGAGGGACCCAGCTGGTGGTCTCTGCGTCCCTTCATTCCCTCCGCTGCTGTGCCTCAGCCATTTCCCTCCCGTGGCTTCCCTCTGCAGTAAGAGACCCCTCCGACCACAGCTTGTGGGGGACACACAGTCCCCTGCAGACCCCCCCAGGTCTCCTCCCCATCCTCCCCAGTGACAGAGATCCTGCCCGGCCAGAGGCCATCACAGCATGGCCATGCTGCAGACCAGGCTAGGCCCCTCAGCCTCCTCGCTGTCTCTGGAGCTGTGCAGTTGACTCCCTGCTTTTAATAGAGAGCTGGGAAGGCACATTATGGAGATGAGGGTGTTATTTGCATAACGCTAATTAGGTAATTACAAATCATTTTGCTATGAGCTGAAGCGTGTGCTGTGACATAACGTTTATTAGTCATTCCATTCAGGCCCCGCTTAGTTAAGTCATTTACTGCACTAACTACTGAAGTTGGCAATAAAAGGTAAATGCTGGTGCTGGGGTGCAGAGCTGAGACAGGGCACCCCCTGTAGACCCCAGGACCATGGACCTGCTCGGGGCAGCCCCTGGGGTGGGCAGACAGGGCAGACCCCAGCCCTGCAGCCCAGTCGGGGCAGTAGCCAGAGGGGAGACCGCCTTGTCAGCTTTGCTTTTCAGCAGTCTTGGTTGTTTTGGGGCCATTTTCTTAGGGCTGGGGGGTTTGAGGTGCTTTCTCACGTTTTCACTGTCCCTCTCTCCCTGCTGGTGTCTCTGCCCCCACTGCAGAGGTGCCTGTGCTCTGACACCCCCCGGGAGCCCACCAGGCACCCGTGACTGTAAGGATGCTATTGCCTACATTTGTACCCGGCCTCAAAGGGCCTGCTGGTTCGAGCGAGCCCTGGGGCTCACCAACACCATCTTCCCTGAAGGTGGAAAGTCAGGAATTTGTCCTTGTGTTTCACAGACAGAGAAGCGCTTTAGTATTGAAGCTGTGGCTTCTGGGGTTGCTTGCAGGGTGCAGATGCTGGTGCTGTGCAGAGGAGCGGCTGAGGAACCTGAGGAGGTCCCTGCTGCCATCCACACCCCGTGGCCACAGACTTCCCAAGTTTGGGAGCTGGAGGCCGGGCACTGTCAGGTGCCAGAGACAAGGATGGCATCACTCCTGCCTCTTCATAACTCCTGCCCTGGTCTCCCTGACTTAGTGCTACTCTGTGGGGAGGCTGCTCCCCACAACCTTTCTCCGCAGTGGGACGTGCCGGGCTTGGAGGGCAGGGCACGAGCAGCTTCCAGAAGCCCAGTGCTGCAGCCTCCTGGGTTTCCCATCCCAAGACAGTAAGGGACTGGGGCTCAGATGTTTGTGTGCAGAAGGAAGGGCCAGCACATGCCAATGGAGCTTGGGAGCAGCGGGAGGGACAGGCTGCTGCAGAGCTCAGGTTCCTCCCTAAAGGCACCCAGTGCCTGCGATTCCCTGTCTCTTCCCTGTCCCTGTCTCCTGGGGACTGAAGCTGGGGATCCTGCCCATGCTTGGACACATGGTGGCTGCAGGGATCCCCCTGTGTGTATGCACCCCATAAGGGCAGCAAACCCTGCCTTCCCTCACCAATGTTATGGCACACCTTCCTTTTCCAGAGCCAGATGAGCCGTTTGAGTTCATTATTGTGTCCCTGACGGGCCAGACGTGGCTTTTTGAGGCCTCAACATCAGAGGAGCGAGAGCTGTGGGTCCAGGCCATCGAAAGCCAGATCCTGGCCAGCCTGCAGGGCTGTGAGAGCAGCAAAAATAAGGTAAGAGGCCTGGGCTGAGTTCTGCTTTGTTCCCTCCTCTCCCGCATCTGCTTTGCTGCATCCTTCCCTGCCCCAGGCTCCCCTGTATCCAGACTGGATTCCATACTGATCTCTCTGCTCCCAGTCAGGGTTCAGTCCCATCCCCGGGACTGTCCTGCTCCCCGCCGGGTTTCCTGTCACCTCTCTGAGCTCCCTGTCCTCTCCCCATCTGGCTCCGGCCCCACAGAGCTCTCTCCATCCCTCTAGGGCTGGATCCCAGGCTGTCCCCTCCCTCCTGGGGCCACTCTGCCTTTGTGCTCCCCTGGCGCACGCCCGACTGCAAATCCGTGATCCCTCCAGACCCTGTTCTCAGCCCCCACAGCAGGGTCCCTGCTGGAGCGAGGAGATGGCGGCTCCCTGGGGGGCTCTCGGGGTGGTGGTGAGAGGACACATGGGGAGCAGTTGGCCTGGAGTAAAGGGGGTTCCCATGTGTTTCGTTCCAGGCACGGCTGGGCAGCCAGAGCGATGCACAGGCCATGCAGGCCGTCCGCACCGCGCGTGGGAACAGCTTCTGCGTGGACTGCGATGCACCAAGTAAGAACTGCTGCCCTGGAGGTGGGTCCCCTCAGCCGGGAGGGCAGGGGAGTTCCACCCCAGCACCTCCCCTCGCCCCCCGGGAATCTGCTCTGTGGGGCTGTCTTGTCCTCTCCTGCAGTGGGCTGGTTCTTCAGGGACGGGGGACTGACCCACGTGCCACGCTGGTCTGTGACCCCTCATGCCCAGCCTGGGGTCCTTGCCTCTCTGTGCTGCTGGGGCACTGGGCTTGGAATGGATCTGGTGGGCAGGTGCCTGCAGATGTGGGTCTCCTGGGTCACAGGAGACAGGCTGGTGAGTCCATGCTGGTATTAACTCTGCCCCACTCGTCTTGCTGCCCTCAGATCCAGACTGGGCAAGCCTGAACCTGGGCTCCCTCATGTGCATTGAGTGCTCCGGGATCCATCGCAACCTGGGCACCCACCTGTCCCGTGTGCGCTCCTTGGACCTGGACGACTGGCCCAGCGAGCTTCTCATGGTCATGACAGCCATCGGCAACGCCCTGGCCAACACTGTGTGGGAAGGAGCCGTGGAAGGCTACCCCAAGCCCACCCCCGAGAGCAGTCGGTAAGAGAGTTGGGGGGCTGCAGGGATGCTAGTCAATCAGCCACACCAGGAGGCTTGAGGGCACCTCAGGAAATTGGGAGCAGCCATCCAGTCAAACAGAGGTGAGCAGGAATCCTCAGGGTTCTCCAGTGACCAAGGTTCTGCCTGCTCTCTGGACACTGGCGACTCTCTCCCACTGTCCTGGTGGGCCAGCAGGGCTTCATGGCTGGCCATGGCCATGCGGTGGCTGCTGGAGCCGTGGCTGGCTGCAAAGCAGAAAGGGTTAACAGAGATGGCTTGGCAGCGTTGTGTGGGTCTCAAGGGTGCGTCCCTTTCAGGCCCTTGTCTGTCCCTATCGGAGCGACTCTCCTGTCACTCATCCCAACAAGAGCCCATTCTGCAGCTTATCAACGGATAAGAGCGGGTCAGGGGGCGGCGGGAGTGAGCATGCTCCACGCGGGGCATTGATGGCCGCCCGCCAGATGCAGATGGATAGAATGACAGCAGATAGCAGCGGCACGGCACACATCGATCCGCCCGGCCCTGCAGCCCCAGGCGGGACGGACGCTGCCGCAGCCTTTGTTTGCACCAGGCGAGACGGCAGCAGCGATAACGTGCCTCCCGTGGCACCGGGCTGTCGTCTGTGGATGCTAACCTTTTCTTGCCGCTGGCCATGGACCACCAGCAAGCATGGGACAGAAACAGTCCCCTGCACTGCCACATAATGGGCACGCAGGAGAGTATGCAGGGACACTGGCGTGGAGGTGCAGGTGTCCCTTTGCAGGGTGACAGGTCTGGGCTCTGGCTGTGGGATGTAAGAGCACAGTGCAGGTTGGAGCTACACGGAGGTGCAGTGAGACAACTGTGTGTCGGCCATGTGTCCAGAGCAGGGTGACAGAGCCCCAGTGGCAGCTGAGTGCAGGGGGGGCACAGCAGGGGAGGTGACCACAGCAGGGTCTATGCAAGGGGTGCCTGTGCGTGACAAACCTGCACTGCTAACAAGGTGCGTTCAGGGTGGCAGCACTGGTCCCATGTCCCTTTGGCATGGGGCCCAGGCGGGTCGTCCCACCTGTGACAGTGACAGTGTCCTGCCTGGCAGGGAGGAGAAGGAGCGCTGGATCCGGGCCAAGTACGAGCAGAAGCTGTTCCTGGCTCCGCTGCCCCAGTCGGACATCCCACTGGGCCAGCAGCTGCTGCGGGCGGTGGTGGAGGACGACCTGCGCCTGGTGGTGACACTCCTGGCCCACGGCACCAAGGAGGAGGTCAATGAGACCTATGGGGATGGGGACGGGCGCACGGCGCTGCATCTCTCCTGCGCCATGGCCAACGTAGTCTTCACACAGCTGCTCATCTGGGTAAGGCAGGATCCTGCACCCTCCACCACGGTGCTTGCCCTCTGCACCTCCCCACTCCCAACACCCCTTGTCCATTCCCCTCTTGAGGGTTCCCCATCTGCTCACTGGCGCTGCCCTGCCCACCCTCCCATCTCCACCTCCCTGTCCCTGCCAACCCCAGTGCCACAGTGCCCTGCCGCTACTCCGGCCACCCCATTTCCATGGGCCACACGGTGCCTGGGTGCCACTGACCAGCTGCTTTCTCTCCTGTGCAGTACGGGGTGGACGTGAAGAGCCGGGACGCTCGGGGCCTGACCCCACTGGCCTATGCCCGGCGCGCGGGCAGCCAGGAGTGCATCGACATCCTGCTGCAGCACGGATGCCCCAGTGACAGTGCCGTCACCACACTGACCCCCAGCCTGCCCCGACGCAATGCCAACGCCAACAACAACGCCTGCACTGCGGTGCCAGCCGAGCTTGGCACCAGCCCCAGCACCGTCTAGCTCCCCATGGGCCCTCCACTCACTGCGCGGGACCCTTCCAGCCCTGCCAGGGGAACAGGGCGCAGGAGCAGGCCCCAGAGCAGCACAGCCAGCCCGCTCGCTGTGCTCACCCCCAACCAGGACCCCAGTTCTGGCTGGGAGGAGGCCTTGGAGCTAGCAGCTCACTCCTCCATGCCCCTATGGACTCCCCCCAAGCATCTAGGATGGACAAGGGCGGTGCAGATCCAGTGCTGACAGCTTGCAGGGGGACACCCCTGACCCACCCAATACAACTGGGATGGGGGTGGCTCCAGTACACCCTGTTCTCATGACCGGTACAGGGGGAGGCATTTCTCTGTGCCCCCCCACCACACACACATGTAAATAATGGAAGGGCTGGAGGCAGTTCAGGTGTGTGCCCCCCCCCACAGCTGGTACTGGGGAGGGTGATGGCTGCCCCTCCTCTTCCAAACAGCTGGGCAGTTGGGGTGCTTCCTCCCTTGCACCCCTCCCATCCCTGCCTGGCTGTGCACCCTGCTGCAGTGGGGGGGCAGCGGGAGGTGCATGTTTCTCCACTGTGCCCCCCTTCGCTTCTGGCGGGTGCAGGGTGATCCCCTCGCTGGTACCGCTCCCCACACGCTGACGCAAAAGGGAGCTTTTCTCCCACAGCCCCTGGGCAAAGGCCCCTGCAGCCTCCCTGGTGACTGAGAGGGGGATGAGGATGGTCACCTCGGGACCTCCAGCTGTGTCTGTCTGTCTGTAGAGTCACTGTCCTTCCAGGTTTGAGCCCCAAAGCCATACACAGTGTCTCCACCAGAGCATCCCCCTGGCTCCCGCTGCTGCCCAGGCGGGGCTGGTCTCCGGCTGAGCAAGAGAGAGGAGACGAGCATCTCCCCTTGGTTTTGGACCAAGCCTGCAGCTGAGTTGCTGGAACCCCAAGGCTTTGGAGGCTGCTGTGGAGCGTCTCTGTCACTTGTGTATAAAATGTACATTGGAAATATTTATATGGACACTCTGTATATACTGTTTCTTTGCCATGAGTTGCCCTGTGTGTGTTACCTGCAGCCAAGGAGATAAAGGCCAATAAAGCAACCCACCTCCTGCCAGCCCAGCTTTTCCATCTGCTGCCTTCTGGGCTTCCAGAGTAGCCTCCACTCTGCTTCTTGCCCACACTGGGGGTCTGGTGGCCTTCCATCCCAGACTGAGACACGCTCAGCCCTTTCTCCTCCAGCTCAAGAGTTCTGTGCTGAACTGGACCCTGGGTGGGCATGGCGGAGGGCTGGGACAGGGAGAGGAGACATCTTGGCACCTAGCACTGTGAGACAACACAAGGACATGGCCCCAGAGGGATGCACGTCTGCTGGGATTAGAGATGGGCACAGAAAGGGGTGCACTGGGCAGGGGACGTGTGGGTCAGAAGCACTGGGGCAAATGGTCCCTGTGCACAACAGGGCGAGTCTGAAGCTGCGAGTAGGGGGCAGAGATGGGCAAGAAAGAAGGGGTTGTCCCAGACAGCAAGGACTCTGGGATGATTTGCTGTAGCAAAAAGATGGCTGCAGAGGACTAGGGGGCATCTAGTCCCAAGGCACAGGCAGTGAAGGCAGCTGTGGGCCTCTGCTCTGCCATCCCCAACCCCACAGGCTTCTCCAACCTTTGGCACAGCCAGGCCCCAGCGCTGATGGTTCTCCACTGGCTGCACCCAAGGCCACAGGAGACATTTTGGGGCTCCAGTGTCCCCTCCTGCTGAGCCCAGGCCCAGGCGCTACACTGGGGCTGGGGCTGGGCACTGCTCTGGGTCCCCAGGCCTGCAGAAAGAAAGGGACTTGCCAAGACACCCCACTGTCCCCCTGCACCCCACCTGCCACAGGTACCCCTCAGCAGCCTTCCC
>VXBJ01000502.1:101317-148735 GCA_013400055.1 Nycticryphes semicollaris | reverse complement strand
GCGGTGGCTGCTCGGCCGCGGGGCCGCCCTTGCCCTTGCCCTTGTTGCCCAGCGCGGCGGCGGCCGCCCCGTCCAGGAAGGGTTCCTCCTCGCTGTCGCCCGCCGAGCTCTCCTCCTCCCGCTCGCTGCACGGCGTCGCCGCCGACTNCCTGCCGAGCCGCCGCGGCCGTGGCGCCCCGCGGGGCTGCCCCCGCTCCCCTCCGCGTCAGCCGGGCCCCACCGCGTCCCCGCAGCCCCGGGGCCGCCCGCACTGTCCCCGGCAGGAGCAGCAGCTTCCCCGATCCCGCTGCGGGCAGCGCTGGTGCCGCTGCCCCAGACCCCAGCGCTGGGGTCTTCTCCACGCTGCCCACAGCCCAGCCGGCTCTGTGGGGCAGCACCCACAAACCCGGCACACCTGCAGGTACTGCAGGGTATGAGCCACCACTGCAGTTGCCACCATCCCCATCCCACCACCCAGCCCTAGCAGCATCCCTGCCTCGTCCCGGCAGAGCATGCTGCAACCCTTCCAGGGCTGGTCTGGACCTCCACATCCACAAAGAAAGTCTGTACCTTGCTCCGTGGCTCAGCCCTTCCTCTTTCCCATCCCACTGCATCAGTCCATTGATGCTGTTCACCCAGAAAGAAGACAGCCAAGAGGACCTGAAGGACTGTCCTGGAAACAGCAGCCTGAGCTGGTTCCAGCTCAGCAAACCTCCACACAGGGCTTTACAGGCCATGGGATGTCCTGCGGCCAGCTCTCTCTCCCTAACCCCAGGAGGCACTACTGCAGAGCTGCGCAGCCAGGGAACAAGGTGCTTAGGCAGCTGATGCTCAAGGCTTAGCTCCCCCCACCAGTCAGTGCGGAGAGGCAGGCTAGAGGCTGCCAACATCACCCAACAGACAGGACCTCATCCCAGGCCACCCAGGAAGCAGCACTTGAACCACCGCAGACACCTTTGTTACATTGCCTGCAGAGATACTGATGGAGTATAGTGGCATGAATCTTCTTGCCAGCTTCTTGTCTCCCAAACTGCTGCCTAAATGATTAAACTGCCATGAAGCAAGGAAGGACGTGGGTAGGAGAGGAGACAGTGGGAAGGAAAGAGGCCTGGAAGTCAGTTGGTCCCTTGTTAGAAGGACTCAAACAAAGGTCTCACAGGAGAGTAAGTGAGAAGATGCTCCTGGCCATAACCAGGATCACGGAGGGAGAGGACCCACAGCTATGTGCAAGCTATTCTGCCATGCTGAGAGTACTGAGACTAGAAGAGAACAGCAAACTCTACAAGTCTGACCCAACAGCAGGAATCGCTGCTGGAAGGAGCTGGTCCAGAAGCACTGAATACAATCTTACATGCAGAAGAAGCAGCGGCAGCTCTCCAAGCTTCAAAGCAGTGTCTAGGCACTGGCACGTGCACCCTGGACCACTGGATCTCCAGATAGCTCACCTCACCTCAGTGGGAAAAGCAAAACAGCCCTCAGATGCCCAAAGGTGCAGGGTTGCAAATACACAAGCAGCAACTGCAAGAAACTGCTTGAGCCGAGGAGACATTTTTAGGAGTCCAGCTGCTGTGGAGCTCCCATATCCCTTGCTGGTCCTGCAGCAAGTCTAGGGCTTCCCAAGAGTGGAGAGTGGTTCTGTGTACCACCTCTGTCTGCTGCAGTGCAAGGCCTGACAAGACAAGAGAGCTCTTATAAGGATGTCAGCATCTGCACCAAAAGTACTCATAGGTCCTGCCCTGCCCCTGCCTTTCCCCAGCAATGGAGGATGCCATCCCAGCAGCCACTCTATCAAACAGTGCTCACCTGGCAGTTTGCTCTTGTAGGCCCTGGCTGTGCCCCAGGAGACTGGAAGAAGGCTGATCATGTAATTTGTAAAACAGGTACTATCTCTGGATTCACTCTTCTTAACCAGATCCCAAATTTTAAAGTGTCTCTACCTGTCATGTCCCATGTTTGTGTCTTATAGAAGAGCTGGGTTTGCAGTATGGAACTCAGAACTGTATGATGGGAGAGTCTAAACCAGAGGTTTGCACAAAGCAAATTGGTATATTGGTCTGTTAGTCATCTAATATGTCCCCACCGAGGAAGTAACAGAGGGAGGGGAACCCACCCATTTGGTAGGAGGGCAAGCTGAGACTTTCAGAGGCCTTTGAACAGAAACTGAAGCTGTCACGAAGCAAAGAATTGTGACTTTGAAAAATCAACAAGAAGGCAGTAAATGAAGAACAGGATTGACCCATTGCTTTGCTCTTCACAAACTTCAAGCTCTTCCTTGATCTTATTACAGACGTGGTTTGGCATCACAGGTGACAAAGTTACTCAAGCAGGATCAGAGGGACCTGGACCAAGAATGGGTGTTGTGACAGCCAGAAGAGCTCTACATTGTAAGCGCATGAGAGTTCTTTGTTATGTCCACAGGGAACAGCTTGAAACTTCACCCTGTCCCCAACTGAACGTGCAGCTACTACATAAACCCAAGATGGTCTCAGACCACTGCCTGGATCTTGATGGAGACCTCTACGGCTCAGGAACAAACGTGCTCTCTGTGCTGGGGGTCATACTCTTTGTTGCTGCTGTAGTAACAGTGTGCCCCTCAGACATGTAGTTTCCCTACATACCTCTCCCCTCTCAAGTGTGACAACGGCTAGAAGTGAGTTTGACACACGTTAGATGCAGAGAGAGGCCCTAAAATACTGCATTGACTCCTTCGGCTGATACAGCCAGCAACTGATCTTGTCTCCATAGACACCTGCATGATGGAGACAGTGATGGAGGCCAGGGACAGAAATAGTCACTTTGGGGTAACATTCACTCAATGTCAGCAAAACAGATGAAAGGAGGCATTTCTTCTTCACATGGAGATCAGTGGAACACCATGCCCCAGGACCTGGCTGTTGCCAGGTTTATCTCTCCTTTCTGGTGTAGTCTGGGCGAGACTAGATAAGGTCACAGAAGAGGAACTGGTCAAAGGCTACTAGACACACAGAAGTAACACCTTGCTCAGGAAGCCCCTGCAGTGCAGGTGGTTGGATGTTGGGGAAGTGTCATTTTAGAAAGTATTGCACAGGTTGTACTCTCTTACTCTTCTCTGGACAACTGCTTTTGTCCAGGACCACAGATAGGATGCTAGTGCAAACAGCATTATGGCTAGTTTATGATGCCTCCTTTTGACATGAATCGTCTTTCTCTTCCTTAGTTGTGGAAAAAGCCCACAGCAACCATCATAGCTTTCATCTGATATGGTTGGTAAATTTTCCCTGCTGTCCATCTGCAAGGGTCTTGGCTGGTACACTCAGGAAAACATTAGGTAAAGGAGAAGGTGCTCCCGTTTGACCTGGGCAGAGCAGCCCGCAGAGTCAGGTCCACAATGGGTATGTGCTTGTGCAGGACAAGCATCCTTCATGGCTCCAGAGCAAGCACAGTGCTAAGAGACAGCTAGTAGGTAGCAGCAAATGAACAGCAGTAGCAAGACATGTTTCCTTCCATCATCTGAGCCAGTCACAACAGGGAAAGTCTTAGATGATTTCTCGATATCATAAAAAAAGGCTACTGTTCATCTGGATCCCTTGGTAGGAGAGAACCTGTTGGGCTCAGCTAGGGAAGAGCCGTGGGAGGAGATCAAGCACAATATGGTTCATTTCCCCACATCCTGGGAAGATGCAGTCCTACGGACAGCTAGTTTTGTCCCCAAGGAGACTTTCACAACAAAAGCAGGATCACACAGGGCTTTTGACTCGGCACAGAGGCCTGGGAGCACCAGAGGAGCACCAAAGCCTCAGTATCCCACAAAGGCAGTGGGGAGGCAAAATGCCCTAGTTGTCCTACTGAGGGATGAGGTTCAAGGGGTACCTGAGTGAGGGAAACAGTCTTCTGGGGAAAGAACAAGGCAAGGCAAGGAAAAGACCTGGGCTTACTACCCAGGAGAGGTTAAAGGGAGGATGGAGAACTAACAGCCAAGCACTGCCAGAAGCCACATCGACTTCTCAGCTTGCACCCATGCCAGGAAGCCTGTGAGACAAAGATGGATCTCATAGGTAACTAGGGGAGACAGCTCTCAGGACAGGACACGTCAGAGAAAGTTGGTTTGTCTCAGTCTCGTTGCAGAAGGGACACCCGGAGCCCTGTGCTGCGGGAGCTGAGGTGGAAGAGAGAAAAAGCTGGAGCTGGCTGAGAAATACGGAGCAACAAGTCNCCTCGACCAGCGGCTCTCCCGCCTCGTAGCTCGGGCGCGGCGAGCGGAGTTCGTCTCCCACCCGCGAAAGTTGCGGGCGCTGCGGAGCCGACTCGNAAGAACAAGGCAAGGCAAGGAAAAGACCTGGGCTTACTACCCAGGAGAGGTTAAAGGGAGGATGGAGAACTAACAGCCAAGCACTGCCAGAAGCCACATCGACTTCTCAGCTTGCACCCATGCCAGGAAGCCTGTGAGACAAAGATGGATCTCATAGGTAACTAGGGGAGACAGCTCTCAGGACAGGACACGTCAGAGAAAGTTGGTTTGTCTCAGTCTCGTTGCAGAAGGGACACCCGGAGCCCTGTGCTGCGGGAGCTGAGGTGGAAGAGAGAAAAAGCTGGAGCTGGCTGAGAAATACGGAGCAACAAGTCACCGGGGCTGATGCCGGCACACCTGGGGGAGCCGTCCCGGCTCACAAAGGCGAGGGCCCCGCGGCCCCACCACGGCAGGACCGAGCGGAGTCCCGGGAGTAGCCACCGCCTGCCCGCGCCGTCGGGCAAAGGCAGTGCTGCGGGCTCAGCAGCGCGGGGCGGCGGACGAGAAGAGGGGGAGCGGGGCTCTCGGGGCGCGGGCTTGGAGCGCCGGTAGCCTCAGCAGGACGAGGTCGGGAGGGCGGCGGAGCCCGGCCCGGGGCGGGCTGCGTGCGAGCGAGGGAGCCCCCAGCCCGGCGGTCCGCCCGGGACGCGGCACNAATCGGCCCGGTCCTCCTGACTCGGCCCGACGGGACAGACCGGGAGCGCGGCCGAGGTCAGGTTCTCGCCGCCACGACCCTTGGCGGCCTCGCCGTCCTGCCCGCCGCACCCCAGTCCCCAGCGCCCCCCGGGCGAGCTCGGGGACCCGCGACGCCGCCAGCCCACAACCGCCGCTGGGACTGTGGGGAGAGCCTGGGCAGAGGCCGGACGGACGGCGCTGCCCGCGGCGGGGCCCTTCGGGGCTGCGGGAGTCCCGGGTGAGACGCGCCGGCGGAGGGCCGCTCTCTGCTGAGCAGGGGTGCCCCGCTCCGCTCTTACCTGCCAGGCCGGGGAAGGGGTCCGGGAAGTGCAGCGGCGGCTCAGGCGGCCCCTTGTCGCGCCCCGCGGGCAGCTCCTCCGCCTCCAGGCCCTCGGTGCCCCGCCGGCAGCCAGCGTCGGGGTTGGCGCGGGGCGGGGGCAGCTCCTGTGGCGGGTAGAAGCCGTCGGGGGGCTCGGAGAAGCTGGGCAGGGCCGTGGTGAGCGCCACCATGGAGGGCACGGCCTGGCCAAGGCTGGCGCAGAAGGTGTTGGTGAGGCGGCCGGCGAAGGAGGCCAGCGGCGCCAACGGCGGCAGCCCCGACTGCAGGGGTGCGTGGGACAGCGCCTGCGGCAGCACCAGCGGCCGGTACGGCATGAACATGGGGTACCCCGTGTAGAGCAGGTGCCCGGAGCGCGGCGGCGGCGTCCCGATAAGCGAGTCGATGGAGAAGGCGGTCCCCNACGGTCGAGTTCCTCCTTCAGCGCCCGCTTCGGCGGGGCAAGGCTCCCCGCTCCCCCGGCACGGCCGGCCCCTGGGAAGGCGCCTCCCCCTCCCGCCTCATCAGCTGTTATTAATGGTGATTGATGATTAGCAATTACGGGGCCAGCACAAGGGCGCTTTTGTGGGGACGGGACGGGGCCGCGCCGCTCGGCACATCCTTCCTCAGGCCGCCCCCGGACCCAGGACAACGGACGGGGCGAACCGGACCCGACGTCTACCGGAGCCGGCCAGGCCGACGCTCCTGACGGACCCTGGCGGCCGAGCCCGACGGGGAGTAGCCCAGGGACGGCGGCGCCGGGTGGGGTCGACCGCCCCGACGGACCGGCTCCGCCACTACGGAGCCATGGTGCTGTGCTGGACTGCCCCCCTCTGTCCCGGGCGCGGGGAGGCGCCGGGTAGGGGCTAGCCTGTTCCCTTCCAGACCCCGGAGCCTTGGCGGCGGGCTGGGAGCGGTGTCTCCATGGGACGGACGGGCGAGGGCGCCGCGGGGTCGGGAACGGCCGCGGGGCCGCCCGGAGACGCGCTCGGACAGAGTGGGAACGGGGGGCGGAACAAGGGTCCCCCGGCCCCACTTGCTGCTGCTTCGCTGCCCGGGTGCCGTGCATCGCGGGTGGCTCCCGGTGCCTGGCTCCGTCGGGGCAGGGGCAGGCGGTGCGGAGCTCCGGGGCCCCGGGGAGCCCCCGCCCAGGCGGCTGCAGCCCGCCCGGACCTGTCCGGCACTGGGGTGCCTCGAGGCCGGTCGTGGCTGGGGTTCGGTCACCCGCCCGCGCTGCGCTGCAGCCGCACAAAGCGCCGGGGCTCTGTCCCTCCCGGCCGCCGCCACATCGTGTGTCAGACGCGTACCCCGGACCCGCTGCCGATGGGTCCTTCTGCCCGTCGCTCAGTCCACAGAGCAAGTGAGACCAGTGCGGGCTGAATGCTCCTGAGCCGCGGCGAGAGCTCCACAGCTCTGCCCGGCTCTGCTGTCTCTCGGGGGGTGCGTGGTTTGGCCCCGTGTGGGGAGTTCCACGCTAAAACGAAGTACTTCTTTCCCCCGCCCCCAGCTCGGCACTTATGTTGTGTTCCTGTCTACAAGGAGATGGTCACTGGGCCTGTAATATGCCGAACCTCGAGCAAGCTAAAGCCCTGCTTCAGGGGAGTATTGGGATTAACACGTAAAGCACTCAGACGCTGAGAAATGCCAGAGCTGAAGGTGTGTCTAAACTGATTCTCACTGCGTTTCCAGCAGCACAGCTACGCGCCAGCTCTCACCTCAGGGTAGTCCTCAGGACCCCTAGGTGTTCCTGCCTGCGCTTACCTTTTGCCCAGGGATGCTGTACACCCTGCTGCATGGCTACTGGCCTCCTTGGCAGCATGGACATCGATGTGAATACACACCACCACCCTCTCCTGCTCTGTCCCCAGGGAGGGCTGGGGCACTGCTTCGCTGCAGCCTTGAATCATATGTTTTGTGTGGGACATGACAGTCCAGCCACAGAGCTGGGCACTCCAATCCTGTGTGGAGCATTAAAGGAGGCCAGGTGGGTCCATGAGGCTGGCAGTGTGGCATGCAGCCTTCCTCCACTGAACAGGCGCAATCTGAACCCCCAGGGTCCAGCTGTGACATCAGTACCAAGGGCCTGCACAGATCCTCCTCCTTCTTTCATGCCTTTGTGCATTTCTCTGTGGCACATCCTTGGAGTTTCAAGGAAATATCCCTCTGTGGTGAGAGGTGCCCTACCCCCAGCCAGGGAAACAGGTGTGGAGAAGTTATGTTAAAGTAATCACCAGACTCAAATACTGAATCATAAAACAGAAGCTCAGCAAGAAGGATCCCTATCACCACTCTGATGCAGATACCTCCCACCAACTGATGGTCCTCAGATCACTGGGGAAGAGATGCGCCTGTTCATAGGGCACAGGCCATTTGGCCACTGATCTAGGATGAGGACCTGAATTTCAGGCTAGGAAGGAGGCAGGGACTAGCATTCAGATGAATCCTACCCGAGGAACCAGTTGCAACATGGTAAGAGACATGCTCAGGGTCTGAGAGATGTGCTCAAGGTCCCATCTGTCCTTGGCCCAGCTCTCATGTCTCATCCACCAAATGTCCCTGTGGGAAAGGAACCTTCTGCTTGGAGTCATCTTCGTGCACACAGCTTGGGTTCATTTCACTGCCATCAAAGCATGTTAGCCCATGGAGAAAATGAAAGCATAGCCATGTGGAAGCTACTGTATCTCAAGACCTGTACTCAAAAGGGTCCAAATCAAGGCTATGCAAGCAACTTCCTAACTCCTGAGCAATTGCAGCATGATCACTTGTTCCAGGAACCTTTCCTATGTAACCTTCAAACCACACCTCACACCCTTATATAAATTAGCAAGATAGAGCAAGGAAGCATCTGCAGTGACCTTGCTGAGGAAACTGAGAAAGCTGGGGAAAGAACCACAACTCCCACACAGGAGGATGACTGCATGTGCCCAGAGCAGCAGTAACTGCCCTGTTACTGGCCCTGGAGCCAGTAACACAAGCTCCCATGCTGTCCCTTGCAAATCAATAGCTTGCACCCTGCAAGTCCCTACGTATGTCCCCAAATTAAAGTTCTGCTTACTTGCTTAGACACTTGCATTACCTGCAGCCCCTGTTTCTCTTCAAACGCCAAATCTCAGTTCAACACCAGGAACAGCCGCTCCAACAGGGAAGGAAAGCTGGGAAGCAAGACTTGCAGCAAGGCAGGTAGGGCAGTGGCTTCACAGGCCAGGGTGCAGTTCCACAAGACTCAGGGAAGGTGGGCAGAGCAGATACGGTGACAATAACCAGGATCACCAATAGTCCAGCAAGTCCCACTCTCCAAGTGGTGAAGCAAGTCCAAGGCCAAGCCAGAAAATCAAACCAGTGGGTCGGGATCATTGTCAGCAGCAGGGAGGTACAAGATCTGGTACAAGGGAGGTACCTCTAGCTTAGGCCAGGAAGTCTAAGGGCCTGAGCTTAAAAGCAGCTCCTCGGCCAAAGAGGGGCAGGCTCTTGCTGAGGTTCCCCAAGGACAGACCACAGCATTGTCTGAGTTGGCCCTGACCCCAGAGAGCAAACCCACAGGAGGAGGACAACATACTCAGACCCTGACAACTTACTCCACTCTGCTTTACTTTGTCTCCTGAGACTTTACAATAAAGTAAGGTAGAAATTGATTTGTCAAATTGTAAAGCAAAGGTCCATAGACGAAGCCTTGAAGGTCTGGGGGAAAAAAAGGGTTGCAAGCGAAATAAAGCAAGTATTGTACTATTGTACTCCAGTGCATACATGGAACAAGGTGCAGATTGAGAGCTCCCACGTCCACCATCTTTGCAGGATGGTCAGGGTCCATCCTGTTGATGGAAGGGTGAGGATCCAGGCTGCACATGATAACTCTACCACCCCTTAGTCCTTCAGGGGCTTCCCCAGTTTCTGTATCCTATATCTGATCTTCCAGTTTCTCACTGTCTAGTGGAAATGCGGTTTCCATGGCTTCCACTTGAGGCTCAGACCTCCACCGTTCAGTGCGCTGCTCCCCGGGCGTTTCTCCTTCCCCACATGCCTTCTCCATGGGGAGCCACTCTATTCCATTTTATCCAGCTCCATCCCCCACTTGCAAGCAATTGGTATGTTGCCTTAACATGCCTGAAGATACACTGTCCAACACACCAGGTCCATGAGAAATATTAATTACATGTGCAATTTGTAAAGCCCCTGGTCTCACTGCACTCTGAGCTGTTGACCGAATCATGGAATCACAGAATGGTTTAGGCTGGAAGGGACCCTAAAGACCATCCAGTCCCACCCCCTGCCATGGGCAGGGACACCTCCCACCAGACTAGGTTGCTCAAAGCCCCTTCCCATACAGGGGATACCCCTCCCCTGTAAGTGTTACCAGACATTGCGCTAAAACAGAGTCCCAGGAGAAGACCTGCTCTGTTCCTTCTGTTTTGCACTTTCTAGGTCATAGCTCCATGTTCAGCCTCAGCACTTGGTCCTGAGTCTCACCAGGCTGGGCCACAAGTACTGAATTCAAGTCCAGTCTCTGCAGGCAGTGCCCTTAAGCAATTACAGACCAGTCTGTCCCATCTCCATCATATTGCTGCCTGAGATGTCCCAGCCTCCTCACCCCACCTTTGCTTCCCACCCTTCTTCCTGTCTGTTTTCTGCATTAGAGCTGCTGAGGCTTCTTCTTCCTCTTCTTTTCTGTTCTTTCCTACAGAGATACAAGCATGGAAAAGTCAGTTTGCATGCATTTCTGGAGTCTATAGGCAAGACTTGCCCAGCACTTGATGCTTTGGACACACCGTCTATGCTGAAGGTGGTACATGACCTGTCTGTTCAGCACAGAGAATGTGGCATAACTTCAAGTGGCTCAGCATAGACAGAGGCTTCCTGGGAGGAAACTATCAGCCTCTAAAAATGTCTTTGCCTGGTACATGGAAAATGGGATCATCAGAGGTGGTAATTTAGGAGAAGCTGATCCTGTGCTACTGGGCAGAAGCAGCAGCATCCCGGCCAGCTCTCCTTCCCTTGCTGTGATGTGCTCCTCCAAGGCAGGGAGTCTGGAGAGTATTCCTGGTACACAGACTGTTGGTTAAGTAGAGGCCAATTAATTTTTGCTGCATCTGTAATGGGAGCAGTTCAGCCTGAGACGGGCACACAGCATGGCAAACCACAACTGCAACAGTTAAAGTTTAATAACTAACTGGCAAATGAAAGCAGGGCTTTCTAATGGAAACTGCTATGCAACCTTAACTTTATGCCTCTACCTGCTCCACTTACGATCTCTACACAGAATCTAGCACAACAGGACTAAATCTAGTCATGGCCTCTAGGCATTCCTGCAATGTAGCTACTAAGCATATTAAAAGCAAGGGTAATGTTGCAAAATTATTTACTCAAAGTTTGGAAAGTCTAGAGAATGGGCTGCTGTGGCTGTGACGCTATGTTAACAGAAGATGGGCTGGTATCAGGCTCAAACTCTACTGGACCACCCCATAAGTGGTCCTATAGGAACCAACCCTGGCTTGAGCCACCGGGCTCTGCCAGCATGCTCAGCCTAGGGGGTGACAGCCAATATGCAAGTCCTGCCCCAACAGGCACCCTGGGTGCAAGGAGATCCCAGGTGATTCCAGCCGGGCTCTGAAAATAGTCTCACAGGCTTTCACCCCACTCTTGAGTTGCCCCTTGTGATTCTGTCTTCAGCTTCCTACAGCAAAACTTGTCCACAGCAGCTGGGGAGGCACCCTCCCATGGCAGGGGAACGTATTTTACAGCTAGCCCTGGCAGAGCTGTAGCTGGAGCAATATGAATCCAGATCTTCATGAATAGCAGAAAGAGCATTCCCAGGTGCATAGTTTTGCTGCTGACAAGATCTCAGAGCAGAAAAAGACTATTTCGAAGGACTTGTCCCAAGCCAGGGTTTTGGAAATAGGGAAAGACCATAACTTAAAGAGAGGAAAACTCAGAGTGGTCCATCTTGGAACCCAAGGACAGAGCTGGCATCCTAGAGCAACACCACATACACGTCTTTTTGACAAACCTTGCACGAGGCCAGCAGTAAGTGGCCTGTCCTGCGTACCAACCCCTGTGACCTTTGTGGGCCTAGAAACAGCCCCAAAGCTGGGTTTTCCTGATCTGAAAACTGCTCGTTTTCCCAGACTGACAAGGAAAGGCTTGTGCACAAAGGCTCTTCCTTCACACCAGTCTTCAACAACTCTAGAGCGGCACCAGATGAAGGACAGACCTCCAAGTAACACTCTCTGTGTGTCACTGCTCTTTGATTACTGATAAATGGCTCTGAATAAGGTCTTCTGAGTAGGTATGCTCTTCACCGCATAGTAGCTCACTCTATATTATCTTTTCTTAATTTCATTCTGAGAATCTTACATGAAATAGCATGAAATCAAGACATTTAAGACACATAGCATCTGCTCCTTCTGTCCCTCTCCCAGAAGGGTCTTTGGCCTGATAGAGAAGAGTAGGACTGCTCTGACCAACTTTGCATGTGTCCGTCCAGGCACTTACAAATTATTGAGTTACTTGCTGTAGTATTTTCCAGGAGTCCAAGTAAGGCTGGCCAGGCACAGCACCAATTCTAAGAAGTCTCAGGCTACTATGAAACATGTGCCTGCATTCGGCCAGAGCCCGTGTGGCCCTGAATCCCACGGGAGAGCTTTGGAGCGTGGAGGTGGGAGGGAGAGAGGGAGAGATGTGAGCAGCGCTGCTGACATCTGGTGATGAGCCAGAGGAACGGAGCAGCGCTGAGAGATCCTGTGTACAACGGGGTGGGCTCACCTGGGTTTCACCCACAGAGCACATGCTGCAGGAGCATCAGCATCCACTGCAGAGCCTCTGGGTGGAAACAGGAGAGCAGGAAGCATTTAGAGTCCTGCTCTTAACGATGAAGCACCAGTAACACTCAGCAGCAGAACTGCTGTAGGGCCAAGCCAGCCACAGGTGTGAGTCCAGCAGAGCTCAGCAAGGGGCTGCAGCTTGGGACAAACACTGAGGCTCCTACTGCCCTCAGCCAGAGGTCCTCAGATTGTCTCCTCAGGTGGGACCACTGCAAGCATCTCAGGGAAGCCCCTGAGGCCCTCAGCGTGGGCTGGTGAGAGGAGGGAGTTTGTCTTCACCTGTCACATCCAGCCCCAAGGTTGTTTGGCAACTTATGAATGCCACCCAGTCCCACAGGGTGAAACCTGCTCAACACTTAAAAAGACCTGAAGTCTCAAAGCTAAAGCTTGTCAGAGACATTGAAAAAGAGCAAATACTTAAATAAAGCTATGAAGTAGCATCACTATTTATTTCAGAATGTCTTCTTCAGAAAACAGCATAGAGAGCAAATTCAGAGCAAGGAAGATGATAGAGCCAGTACAAACCAGCACTGACGGTTCACCTCCACCAAAATGAAGGAAAGAAGGGGAAATCAGAGACATCAGTGAAGTGAGCAATGCTGTTACGGGAAACGTGAAGCCATTTCATTACCCTGGGGCCAAACACATTTCCAGCAGTGACAGAGGCCAGTAGTAGTGGCAAGCGTGGAGGAGTGACAGACTATGGATCATGGATCTGTAATTAAGCAGTCCAATCTCTCTGGGACATGTGCTAAGCACCACGCAGGATGAATTCTGGTCTGGACCAGGGCAG
The DNA here is from genome assembly GCA_013400055.1 of Nycticryphes semicollaris. Taxonomy (NCBI): domain Eukaryota; kingdom Metazoa; phylum Chordata; class Aves; order Charadriiformes; family Rostratulidae; genus Nycticryphes; species Nycticryphes semicollaris. The sequence goes on along the minus strand of VXBJ01000502.1, from coordinate 135,890 downwards.
ATTCAGAGATGAGAAATCTACATCCACCATGACAAGCTATTCTAAGATGCAATTAATTAGTAGATTAATTACCCTTGCTATTAAAAATGTATCTCAATCCTAGTATGTGTTTGCCCAGCTTCAATTTGCAGCCACTGGATCTAGTGCCACTCAGAAGAACAGGCAACACTGACTAAACTCTGAAGCCCACCCCTCAGAAAGCTCGGGGAGGCACAGACGGGTGATGGTTGCCAGCATGGGGAGGGTGTGTGTGTATAGCCCCCGCGCCCACGGTGCTCCGTGGAAGTGTGCTGTCACCCTTCCTGCCCTGTACATCTGGGACCCAAGAACAGGCACCTAGAACTACACAGAGGGCTCCAAGGATCAACCATGGTGTGTCCAACTGCTCCTCTGACATTCCCACTGACAGGAATCACAAGCAACTCATACCTCATTTATGGCTCTTCTCTGAGCCCTCTCCAATATCCTAGGTTTTGGGGGGTTTTTTTGTAATGTCAACCCCAGAGCAGGATGCCCCAGCAGCAGAGAATACAAATAATTATAGTCGCTGGGTACCACCCTGGGTTTCTGCCTGTAAACATACATTCTGCATAAGAAATATTTCTGCTCCGTGTTTGAAACAACAATGGATAATATCCATATTTTACAGTGGAAATTAAATACTTTCTATTCCCTAAGTAATTCAGGAAGATGCTAAAGAGAATTTAAGTAACAATTTTTATAATCTGCAGGAGTATTTAATTGACTGAGTTCATTGAAACATTGATTTTTTTTATTTATAACAAATCATGGCACACTGTAAACTTACGAAAACTAGGGGGAAAAATCAAAATCTAATACCTTACTAGTATTTAACTGTGTTCACATGGATATCCAAGAAACTTGAGAGCAGTTAGTTGAACACACATCCCCAGAAACCACAAACAAGCAGCCAAGGGATGTCCTGGGTAAATTACTAAAAGCTAGAACCCAAATTAATGTCATTCAAATGAACATAATTTGAAAGAGGCATTTTCAAATATTTTTATTTAATTTTTTGTAAGCCTACAAGTTTGATAGAGCTAACTAGATAGATATGGCATGCTTAGACTCCTGTAAGTCATTTGACTTAGTTCTGCATGACATTCTAATAAGAAAAATTAGATGTATGGTACAGCCAACATGATCAGTATTAACACATTCGAAAGAATTGGGTAACTGGGAAGACTTATTCTATATAGTCACTTGACAGATATTTTTCTAGTTACAGCACTGATATGTGAATAGATTGCATGTAATTATCAATCAGGGAGAAAAAAACCCCATGACTGCTGATAAAATTATTGGGGTGGGTAAAAATGAGTTGTTGGGATGGTAAAAGTAAAGGTGGCACGTGCCCAAGACAACCTAATCTGGATTACCTGAAACACCAGGTTCATGAAAAACCTGGTAAGTATAAGGTGTAACATATAGGGCTTCACTTTGAAACAGGGATATTGCAGGCAGTAATGAATCTGGAACACATGTAGAGGTTGCAACATAAGCCACCTGAACACAAAACGTGCTGAATGGGAGAGCATCGCTACCAAGGCCATCCTCCTCCTGGACAGCGTAAAAAATCAAGTAATGTCAAGTGTGAATCTAAGGTTCGTGAGGCATTTGTGTAGACCTCACATCCACATGGCCAAGAACAACTCTTCCATGATCACAGCCCAACCCAACCACATTTGGAACATTGTGCGCAGTTCTCGTCCCTTCATCTCAAAGTGATGCACTGGGGTCAGTAATGAGGCAGGAAAAGCCTGTGCTTGTGGTTGAGGGTTGGGCAATGGCTTCCCAGGGAGCAACACAGTCCCATGGAATTACAGCCTGAGAGGGAAAAACAACTGGTGTCTGTATCGTTCTGAATAACATGATAAAGAGGAACAGACTATAATTGCCCACATCTCCTTAGAATACAGGAGTTAAAGGGCATCAAATAAAACAAGAATGTGACAGGGTAAAGACAAATAAAAGGAGATGATCAACACAATGGACAATTAAGCTATCCTTGCCACAAGGGTATCAGAATGTTCAAATATACATGGGTCCAAGTAGCGACTGATCAAGTTCATGGAAGAAAAAAACCATAGGTCTCTATGACTGCTAAATACGAAGATGCCCTTTTGTCTCAAAAGTACCTGAAATGCAAATTACAGAGCTCTGGGGTGGGGACAGACATCCTAAAGAAGGGCTTTCCTATGCCTGCTTTGTCCTTGTACCCTTCTGCACCATTATGGTTTACTAGTCCACCCACTATAGCGTGTCATGCTCCGTACCGAGGAACAGGAAAGATCAGGCAAGAGTCAAGTGGATACTCAAGGCTGGGCAGCCTAAAGGGAGATACCGATGCCATTGATCTTTCAGTTAAAGGAAGGGGATTCTAGGGACAGGCAATGCTTTGGCTACACAGAGGGGGGTCAGAGTAAGACCCAGTACCTGCAACTCAGATGGAAACTTCTGTTTAGAAATGGGGTGAGTGGTTTTTTTCCCCGAGCCCATCCGTTGCACAGCCGCACAGGGAGCAGAGCAGTGGACACGCATTACTTGGCCAGTCAGGAGGGTGTCTCCTGCCAACTGCTCTGCCAACAAACCAAGGTGGGTGCTGAAGCAGGAACAACAGCATGTGCCCAAGAGACATTCCCAGCCAACCTGGGACACAATCAGCAGCTGCTTGTGCCTGCTGCAGTTGGTAAAAACACATCAGAACCATGTGTCCCTGTGCTAATGCTGTCACATGCTTGCTGTCCTCACTTGAGACCACAGCCCGCACGCTGTGGCAGCCAAACTCCCCCAGTATAACTCCTGTCCCAGCAAGTACATTCAACACTGCATTAGAAATTTCCTCTTTAGAAACCTGAGAAAAAGCAGCACAGCTTGTTACATTGCCAAAGTGTGCTCTGGAACATCAAACCTTTTTTTTTTTTTTTTAACGTTCTTGTAAATGCTTTTAAAAATCAATTGCTAATCAATTAGAATAACCGAGTTAAACTCAGAGCATTTGTTCTCAGCCTGAATTGGCTTGAACTTTTCTGATTGTTTCAGTTCTGAAAAAGGGCTTAGGTGCCCCAAAGCTTTTCTGGTGTTTTTTCTAGGTTTGGTTTGGGGTTTTTTCCCCAGTTAAATCAGATGATCTGTAAGAGCAAGTGTGCAAGGGGAAGGAGTCAGTTGGGAAGGCACAGACCACACTGGATGGAACATCTGCACAGAAAGACACCGTAGGACTGGAACCACAGCCCTTAGTAGAGAACGTCCTCGAAGCCGAGCAGCAGAAAACGGTGCAAGGCACTTGGCAGGTTCAGTTGAGGCAGGACCTGAAGCAACCGTCCCTCCAGGAAGGTCCTGAGTGTGCAGCGAGCCAAGTGCTGCAAGGAGCGAGGCCTCTGCTCCAGGGAGAAGAGCGACTGGTAGAAACGTGGGTATTTCTACAGAGAGAGGAGAGAGGACCAGAGGCAGATAAAGCTCAAGAAATCACCCTGGGAGCAGAGGCAGAAGCAGACAACCCTTTACTTTGAGTCACTGCAGTGTATCTTTCCTGTCTCCAACAGCACCCTACACCCCACAAATCTTCCCCCCCAGCCCTGCCCTAAACCCCCCCATCAGCCCCAAGCCTCCCCTGGCACCCTGCCGTGGTAGTCCGTCTGCAGGTTCTCCAGCCACCAGCCTATATTCCCTCACCTGTACAACCTCCACTGGAACCGCCTCCACCCAGTCCTGGGAGACGCGCACGTGATGGTAGCTGTTCATCAGGGCCTCGATGACACGTGGGCAGGGATGGCAGTACCGCAGCACCTGCGCTGGGAGAGAGCCCATGAGCTTCAGGCAAGGTCAGCTTGCAGGACCTTCACCTCCCGAGAAGCTGCACATGCTCAAAGCGAGCCCTGGTAAATCCATAAGACTAACATCTTTCCCTCCTGCTGCCCCCGGAGATCAAACCCAGCGACAGTGGGAAGTGCCAGAGGGGGTGACACACACAGCAGGGGTTGTGTTAACACAACAGGGTCCCCACAGCCCCTCCTCAGACACAGGGACTAACGCTCACAGCTGGGGTGCAGCTCTCCTTCATCAGCCTCACTGCGGCAAGAGGCTCGTAAGCAACCACCACTCTGCTTTATGCCAGCCTCCTTCCCCCACGTTTTCCTAGTTAGAGCATGCGCCGTTGTGGGGCAAGGACTGACACCCATTGTGTGTGCAGCAAGGCTAAGGCACACCAGGCCTCTGCCAAGGGCCAGGCAGGGCTCCCAGGGACGTATCGTGCCCATTCAGCCTGGGGCTGCAGAGACGCCCGGTATCCGAGCGCACATGATGGGTGTCCTAGGGAGTACTGCCCCCGTGTTAGCTGCTCCAGAGAGCCCCAGGAACCACAGAACCCTTTAGGTCAAAACAGACCTTTAAAGATCGTCAAGTCCAACAGTTAACCCAGCACTGCCAAGTCCACCACTAATCCGCATCCCTCAGCACCACATCTAACATCCTTTGAACACCTCCAGGGGATGGTGACTCGACCGCTTCCCTGGGCAAGGGCAGGCATCATACATATATATTCCCTGGGAATACATACACGCATTCGTTCCCTGGGAAGACATCATACATGTTTTGTGCCACACGTCCCTGGTGTGTGCCATGCCCACGTAGGTGCACGTGACACATGGGTGCCATGTATCTCATGCCCCCGCGTGGCCTGTGGAGCACACCCCACCATGCAGAGCCGCACAGAGGCAGATCCCCCAGCTCTTGGCTCCCACTCCCCATGGCCCAGGCCAGCAGTAGCTGTCAGAGTCTATTCCGGCTGTACGAGTGATCCTCATTATCTGGCGTTAATAGGAGATTAATTAGTGTTAATTGTTGATTTTCCTGTATTTTCCCAAAGGGGAGAGCAATCTGCTGATCTCCGGGCTGGGTAATTATTGCACTGCTCAGGAATTAAGACAGGAAATTAACCCTTTTTTGGCTGGTGTCTTGCAGAGACAGCATGAGCTGGAGGGTACATCCCAAGGAGGAAACACATCCCCTGAGAGGAAAAGGGACAATACTTTCCAGGGCAAGCAATTATGGATACTAGGCAAGTACCATTCCCACATCTTAGCAGACATAAGTAGGTAAATCCTGCCAGAGAACACACCCCAGGAGAAGGCTTCAGGGATTCCCTGACCAGTAATGCCAGTTCCCCCTTCCCAGACCTGGGAGGAGACAGGCAGGACAGCAAGTGGCTGGCCCAGAACAAGCCCTGCTGTGACAGGAACACCCTTGTTCTCACTGGGGCCCTGATGTTCACCCCCTTCCCGCCAGTACAGCTGTGGGCCCAGCACCTTAAGGAGGGAACCAGGCCAGATGCGGACGGCACCATGGTTGAGCAGGGCTTGCACCACGAGCTCTGGGTGGTGCTCCAGCTTGTAGGCAGTTGCTTGGAGGATATTGTGGAGTGCCATGTTGCCGCTGTAGTTCATGACGTTGACATTTGCACCCCGGGCCAGCAGTAACTCTGCTATTTGAGCATTGGCATTCTTGCAGGCCAGGTGAAGTGGGTGCTGGCGGTCCCTGTCTGCAGCATCAATGCTGGCACCGCTCTCCACCAGCAGCTGGCAGACCCGGTAGTAGCGGTCCATGTCCTGCGGCTCATGGGGCTGAGCACAGCCAGCGTTCAGTGGTGTCTGCCCCTCCTTATTCCTTGCCTCCAGCTCTGCCCCATAGCGCAGTAGTAGCTGGACATGGTCTGTCAGGCCATGGCGTGCTGCTATGTGCAGTGCTGTGTCATCTTCCTCTTCTGTCCGACTGTTCACACTGGCACCATGCTGCAGCAGGTGCTGAACACACCTGTGTGGGGCAAAATGACTCAGTGACAGGCTCTTCGACTCCTATCCTACAGACACCCCCCCCTCACATCCCATGTCTGCTCATCCCACAACTTTCTCTCTCCCCAGAGTACATAAATACCTGCTCCTGGTGCCCCGGAGCAGAGGTTTTAAACCAGGACGACTGGTGAGCAGAGATACTATCATCCTAATTCTAGCTAATTCTCTACAGATCCTTAATAAAGTGTCATCCCACCCAGAGCCTGCTCCCACACACCCCCCCAGAGGCCTGTCCCTTGCCCAGTCAGTACTGAGCTTTGCAGTGTGAACCATGGGCTGGGCAGCAAGACAACAGCACCACGCTCAGCCACATCAGCTGAGGGTTAGATCTTGCAGTCATCTCTTGGGCTTCAGAGGTGACCAGGAGAAGGCAGTAATGCCACCCCACTCAGCAACCATTGCTGCAAGACAGCCGCCCACCTGCAGGGATGAGCAAGGACCCCTCCAGTACAGGACAAGGCTCAATAGGGAGGGAGCCCACTGCGCCCTCCAGGCTGGAACTCACTCAAGGGAGTCTGGACTCTTGCAGAGATGCAGAGGCTTGTGGCCATCCTCAGAGACAGCCTCGGGGTCAGCACCAAAGCTGAGGAGCAGCCGCACGCAGTCGGTACTGGCAGCCGCACAAGCCTCGTGCAGGGCAGTCTTGCCCCCTGGTGCAAAGTCAACAGCAGCCCCCCGGAGCAGCAGGAGCCGCAGGCAGTCAGTGTAGCCCCGGCTGGCTGTGATGTGCAGAGGTGTGGTGAGCTCCTGCTCATAGCTCAGAGACCACAGTCCTGCAGAGAAAGAGAGGTCAGGGAGCCACATCCAGCCACAGTGCACAAAAGCTCCTAGTCCTGCCCTTTCCCCTGAGGTACCTGACATACATCCCCCCTTGAGAGACTCAGGTGTCCCCTCAGGGAACTGCTGCTTCCTGCCAGTCCCTGCCTTTGGTCTGGCCTGCCCAAGGCAAAGCTCTGGGGACAGCTCTCAGACTGCGCAGCCATGCTGTCAGGGAGCTCAGAGGAGCAGCAGCCTTGGTGCAGAGGCTATTCCCAGAAACTTTGCTTTTCCCCTGCAGCTCAGTCACAAGCCCAGGTTTTCCGTAGACAGGGCAGTGGATAGAGGGGCTCAGGCACAGGCAGGGCTGACAGCAGCAAGGTGGCTGGGAAAAGCACCAGGCACCACTGCAAAAAAGTGCATGGTGCAGGCTGCCGTGCACACAGGAGGCTCAGAGCATGCTGCAGACAAGCAGGTCTTCAGCAGAGATGGACATGTAGGGCTAGGAGAGAGCAGGAGGCTGAAACCTGCCAACTCTCAAGGATGCTGACCCAGCTGGAACCATTGCTGAGCTAGTGCTGTCTGCTGGCAAAGAGGGTAAGGACTGCTGTTACAGGATAAGGACTCCTGAAATCATTCTTCTTGCTGCCTGTCCAGCTTTGGCTGGAAGACCGCATCCCAGCGTGAACAACATTCAACACTCCATCCCTCTCACCTCTTTCTTGCAGAAGCAGCATGCGGTCAACTGCATTTCCCAGGATCAGGTTCAAACCGAACCCTCTTGAGGGCCTAACGGGGGGCTGTGGCGATCCCTTGCCCAGCAGAAGCCATGGAGAGAACCAGCAGCCACACACAGCCAGAGCAAGCTCACAGAGCCATGCTGCAAGGCTGGTGACAGAGGGAGCATGACCTGGAGGTCGACTCTCCTCTGCTCTGGCGGGGGGGTGAACCCAGGTAATTTCCAAGCACTTGCACAACCCCTGCTTGAAGGGCTGGGTACCTGGACACACCTCAGGCCCCCAGACACACACATGGGGGAACCCAGCCACATCCCAGTGCTCTTGCTCCCAGCCACACTCCTCTGAAACTCAAGCAGCACCCGCAGAACACAGTTCCAGCAACAGCAGTGCCCTGAGGCACACGCAAAAGTCCCCCGAGCCCCTGTTTGGACAGCCCATGGTGCCTGCCCGCTGCCCCACACATACTCAGCCGGCGGATGTTGAAGCGGTAGTTCTTCCACTCCTCCAGGTCACTTGTGTCAAACACAGCATTGGGACTCAGGTTGTTCTGAGGGTCGCTGAGGATCTTGGCCACAACCCCCTCATTCCCAGCCAGCAGGGCCTGCCAGTAGACCTGGGCAGGACCCTCCACCTTCCGTGTGCAAATGGGCTCACGACTTTCATCTCCTCCACCTGCAGCATCCCCCATGGCACAGCACCCAGACCCTTGTCAGAAGCCAGGGGACGACCCACAGCTACCCCACTGGGCAGGGTCCGAGCCTGCAGGTACAGCCTCACCAGCGTCCCGTGCTCCAGCCGCTGCCCACAGGGAGGGAGGACATGTCACATCATTGCTTGGCCCAGGCTGAGCATGGCTCAGGTCTCAGCTGCTCTATTCTGGGAAACCTTGTGACCAAGCGTTTGGGCCAAGAGGCTGATAAGGACACTCCTCTTGGGCAGCAGCAACCCTGCAGTCACTAAGTGTGAAGGGAAGGCCCCCACACAGGGCAGAGGAGTAGCCTGAAGGGTAGAACTGGAGACAGGACAGCATTGAGGAAAGAGAGGGATGTAGTCTCATGCCCAACTTTGCTGCTGTCACCTAACTGCTACCCAGATCACCACAATACAACCCATCTGCTTCCATACGCCTTTGTCCAGCCCTTGGCTCCTTGCACACTTCCAGCACTGAACCTCCATTTGCTAGTGCCACCCAAGCTCTTGGCACTAAACAGGTTTTAAACAAGCCACAGGAAAGTTCTTTTTAATCAAAGCTTAAAGCTCAAGGGCAGGTAGAAGAGGAGAGCATCTGTCATTTGTTTCAGTGGCCAGTCCAGCCCAAACCATGACAGAAACATTGCATCACAAATGAAGTAAAAACATGGAAGGTAATTATGCTTTAGACCCCTTCCTACTGTTCCTCGAAATTCAGGCTCGACAAGAGCTCCTGTAGGGATTTAGTACTGCCTTTCCATCCTCTGACAGTCCTCTCACCAGGGGTTCCTCACTGCTGTTCTTTCACCCAAGATGGCCTTTTCCTCTGTCCTCAGTTGTGTAAATCCATCCCGCCCCTACTTTGGTTACAGAACAGCACCCTTTGCTCATCAGCTTTATGTGCATTTTTTCAGACCATGTGTTTTAAACATCACATCATACTGCATGGAAGACTAGTAGTGTTCAGTTTTGTATTGTGGAGCTATTCAGATCATGCATCTGAAAACAACTGACCTCAATAGAACACCAAGCCACAATTACCTGGGGACCAGAGAAGAGTGTAAGATAGGGAATTTCACCCTTCTCCGTAATAAAAATAAATGACCAAGTTCTGTACTGACAGACTCCAGCATCCTCTCTCTGTGCAGACTTTACCACCTTGTCTAGCTGCAAGTGTAGTACACAAAAACTTAAAGAGAGGGAAGCACCCAGCAGATTTCCTCACCTGATGCAATCCTCCGTTTCCCCAAAGGTATGCCCAGGTACCCCAGGACAGCCTGAGGTTCCCCCATCACAAAAAGCATGGCCAGGGAGGCAAAAGGCTGTGTGAGATAGTATCAGTGACACTGTACAACTTACACTTCCTCTGGGCTTCTTCAAACACCAACAGGGATGACTTGGGAAAGACCAGGTCACTAGAATCTACTTTTAAGATTGCTGGCTGAGAAAGTTTTAAGAAACTGTCACTGCAGGGTAGTGAGATACATAACCAAAGCATAAGTTAGCACGAAAGTTTGGGGGTTGTTTTTGTTCTATATGTGACAACTTTTGCAGTATGTTTTTTGGTCTGTGCTTGATGAATGATCTTAGTTGTTTGGGTTTTTCACATCTTGAGCAATTCCTGTGTGAAGATATTTTGCACCAACTGTTCTGTTTTCTTTGGTGCACACATCTTTACAAGCAGACTGACGTGCTGTTCAAGTGTCTGTCAGTCCAGCATAAGACAGGAGTTAAAATGTGCAATCAGTATTTTTCTGACAAGTGGTCTCAGTTACACAAAGGGTAATACCCTTTGTATTTTTATTCTTTAAGTTAACTGTAACAATTCAAAAGCTGGGTTGCGCAAATCTTAGGCCTCAGGAAATAAACTTCACCACCCACAAGCAGCAACACCCACACCTGCAAGGCCATTCTACCCTTTTGTCTCTTGCTGGCATGGATTGCCACAAAACGCTCAGCCATGGTCAAGCATTATTGGTGTGCTCCATAGCCTTGTGCCAGGACACTGGAAAAGAACCTACACCTCTGGGAAAGTGGCCTTCATCAACAGCTCTTCCATTCTGGCACAGGTTGGGGCTTTTGCCATCAACTTTCTCTGGAAAAGGTTGGTGCAATTATGGCCCCTCCACACCTGACCCTCCCTGTCCCAGATCTGGGGAGTCTGCCTGCACCACCACCAGACAGGAGAGAGGACATGTGCACTTCCAGATCCCTAAGGACACTTCTCCCTTTAACACACCAGCTATGCTGCTTACTGAAGAGTTCAGAGATGACAGAGATGAGAAGGTAAGTGAAAGGGACCAGGGAGTGGGGGAGCATCTGTGATCTGTGGTAACCACCAGATGTATCTGGGCAAGGTACGGTGAGGTGCACAGATGGGAGGAAACAACAAGGATGACCAGCTGCGTGTCCTTGTCACTCAGGACAACCTTGCTTCCACCTCCTCTCGGGCAGACTAGGTTTCTGCTCCCCTTGCCCAATCCCCTTTACAGAGTAGAACAGCTTGCAGGGTGCAAATGTGAAAATGCAAACCAGCAAATGCTTTTGTTCTGGAACAAAGCCCCTCTCCAGCTGATCACTGTTAACCCTCCCACACGAACCCCCTGCAGCTTCCCAAAGTCTGTGTTTATAGCAGGGATGGCAATGGCTTTGCTTCACACCTGGATTTTACCACAGCAGCAAAATAGGTAGACACAGAGCAATGGTGGCTTGGTCCCCAAGTAGCTGTCTACAAGTGCCTCTTCTACAGGAGATGGACTAAGCTCTGCCCAAGGGGTACGACTGAGACCTCTCTGCTCTTCCCAAAGCACAACACAGCCTCTGGTTTCTAATGAAATGAAGTAACAGACCCTGCTCAAGACACAAGGCAGGACAAGCATGCTTATGCCACCTGATGCCTTCTTACCCAAGCCTCACCTCACACATTTCACATCTATCCCAGCAATTCCTAACAGGACAGTCTTGATGTTGTTCCTTTCCAGCAGCCCTTCCAAGGGCCTAATTTCACCATTTCCCAGTAGATGCACCTCTGAGCACCTTCAACAAACCTCCTACCATTTTGTCTACAGCCTTGGAGTCCTCTTTCCTCATCCAAAAGCCTTTCTTCCCAAGTCACTCTTCCACCACCCTATCTCCACCACTGGGGATTCCTCTCAGTTTTCTCAGGTGTCTGTGCTCTTTTTCTAGTCCCTACCTTGGGCACTTCCCATCCCACCATGTCCCAGCCTTGAACACCCACCAAATTTCCTGCTAGTCCAGCGCAGCTCATCACCCCTGGTCTCAATGACAAGATTGATGGCTGCACTCTTGGTGAAGTACTTCTGCACCATCTCCAGGTCCCCAGTGAAGAGCGCATTTTGGACCAACAGATCCCGGCACTCCAGTGGCTCCAAGCGGCTGTTCTGGCATCCCTGGACAACCGGGCTCAGCCTGTGCTCACCATGGTGGTACAAGGACCTTCTACGCCGAGCATACTTCCACTGATCCTGCTGCTCCTCATCCAGCTGCAGCAAGCGTTGTGTGGCAGAGCTGAAGGGAAAGGTGCAGTCCATCACGGGGAACAAACAGGACAAATATGAACCTTACAGTAAACAAGCTGCTGCAGGCAGGAGCCTCTTATCCAAGGCTATGCCCTTTGCAGGTTGCTCCCGGGTTCCAGCTCCCCAGCATCTGGCTGAATTCAGGCATGGGCTTGACTCACTGAGTATAAATAGTCCTGCTTGGCAGCTCCCATTCACCACCTCCCTTCCTTCCAAGAGCTTATTTTCAGCTGCTGGATGCAATCCCCAGCACAGATTAGGCACAGGAGAGGGGGAGTGGGCAGCATGGAAACATTCTCTACGTGCTTGCTGATTTGCTCTGCAAAGTCTCTGCTCTGCGCCATGGTCCCACCTGGAAAGAAGTAGAGCAAGATGCAGGCAGATGCAGTGCAGGGGCACAGAAAGGTCTGCAGCAGAGGTGATATCAGAAGTCACAGGAGACTGAGTACAGAGCTCTCCTCCACAGGGACCAGAACACCCCTCAAACCCCACACTCTGCTCTTGGGAACCAATATCTTCATCGGGGCGGTGAGGTGGGCTGCCCAGACAAGGCTGAGCAGGATGAAGGACATGTGGGCAAGCCCTGGGAAAAGCACCTTCTGTGACATCGACCAAGTTTCCTGGCAATAAGAAGACTTCCCCATGCAAACCTTGAGAGGCTGGCAAGCATCTTCAGGCTTCTTGAGGGGGGCATGCCCAGCTATGTCACCCACCCCTCCAGCCACAGCAGGTCACATCTGGAGAAGTGAAAGACACTGAAGCTCCCTGCCCTGCCCCAGTTATCACAGCTTACTCTGGAGGACACAGAGTGGATCCCATTAGCTACAATGCTGTACTAGTTTGGCATAGGTTTGTGACCTGTTAAACTTTGTTCACTGTCAAATTACTTTCCTGTAACTAACCTGTGTCACTACCAACACAAGAGCTTTCCAGCTGGGCAGGTGGAGTGTCAGCAACAGGGACTTGTAACTGCTGTGGGAATTTTGGGCAGTACTCTGCCTAGTCCTGTAACTGAGAGTGTCTGGGGTCACTAGGGTGATCACCTGCAAGAGTGACTGAGGGCTAAGGGGAGCAGCCCAGACCACTTACTCTTACCTAGAACTGGCACACTGACCCACTGACTTTCTCCTGGACCACACTGTCCCACTGAACAACAAGGTTTTGTTAAGAGCCATCACTACGGCCACCTAACTTATCTTCTGGACTGCACCATCTATCCAGGGAAACAGGCAAGTTGTGCTACTCATTAATACTAATACCAAACATATAGGCAACTAGAAGGTTTTTGGGGTGAGGTCCTTTTTTGCCCCCCTCCTTTGTTTTTGAGGCTGCTGGGGGGCAGGAAGAGCTTGTTGTTCAGTTGCTTGTGGTTGGGTTTTTTTTTTTTTTTCTTTGTTTGGATTTTGTTAAAGCTGAGCCCCTTCAGTATTTACCCTGTCAACTTGGTTCCAAACTAAGACAGAGTTCTTTCTGGTATCCCAGCAGGTGCTGACGAGACAGGGAACTTGGCTTTGCTTGTGTTCCTTGTGGTGGCTGTTTCCAGAGCAGAGAACAACGTAAGGACTGGGAAGCCCAAATAGGTCCATGCACCAGTCCCCCAGGCCTGCTGGCTGTCTTCAGGAGCTGCCAGACATGCTCTCTATTACCACCACACAGAGACTCCATGCCCATGAACAGCATGCAGCATGTCTCTGGTGCAGCACTGGGGTCACAGGCACATCCCCATCCCAAAGACCAGCACCCAGCTGCACTGCCATGCCCCTTTGCTCCTCTTGCTGCAGATGACACCCGGCCTGCCTTATCAAGACAATTTCTCCCTAGCACCAAGGAGAAACAGTCATGGTGGCAAAGAAACATTAGGAGCATCAAAAAGAGGTTGTGTGGGGAGCGAGCAGTGTGCGTGTAAACGAGCCTGTAACGAGTTTGTAATATGCATGTGTGGCACGGCCTGCGCAGCGTCATCACAATGGCACAGGCACTTTCCCGCCTCATTGCCTCCCAAATGGATTTTAAATATCATTCCGAGGACACAATTATTTAAAACGCTGAACTAAACACTCGCTAATGGGAAAACGGCGTGTGGCCTGCAGCAGCCATTCCTCATGGGGCCACTCTGCCCATGCCATCCTCTTCTCCAGCCCCATACCCTGTGTGGGGCCACACAGAAGCATCATCCTCCCACCTGGAGACCATACAGGGTACCACCAGGTAGCTGTCCTGAGCCCAGACCAATACACATTGCTTGGGTGATAACACACTTTTTGTCCCCATCCCACTTATGCCCTCAGGCCCCAGAGAGGCCCTCTGTCCTGTCCCAGGCTTCTCCACACCAGGGAGCCATCGAGTGGATCAATCCCTGGGGCTCTAACAGTCCCTGGCTGCAGGGGGTAGCAGGAAACACCTCACAGACAGCAAGTGTTTCAGTCTCCCCCACATCCAGCAGCAGCTAATACAGGGCTATACAATGAGAGGACATTAGAACAAGGATGTCTTCTGACCTCCCTTATTATATCATCCCGGAAATGACAGATAACAGATAAGACTTACTTTCTTCACATAATTGCCTTGTAAATACTGCCTCCACTCCCACTGCACAATTCTGAGGAGAAAAGAAAGAAACAGCATTATTGTTGGCTACATCTAGGACTCCAGAGCAAACAGAATGAAGGAAGAGAACAAGCAAGGAAACTATTTGCAACAAGCCTTACTGCAGAGAACATAGATGGAGAACAGCTCCAAGGACACCACAGCCCCACAGTCTCATTTCAGCACTGGCAACATCAGGGATAATAGAGCCTCAGAGAGCAATGTGTGTGCTCCAGGGGGAGCACCTCCCTGACCTGTGATCACCACTCATCTCCTGTTCTCCAGACAGAGATTTTGGGCCTCCAGGAGTTATGGACTCAGAGTTACCATTACTCACAGACAACAGCCTACCTCAGGCCAAACCAGAAAAAGGAAGGAACATAGACCAGCACTGTTCCCATACACCAGCAGCTGAGCACACAGAGGACGACAGTTCCTTGCTGGAACCCTGGCTGCACTTCAGAGGTTCATATTTTAACAGCTTTGGCATCACCAGAGCTATCCATCACAGCTCATTTTCCTCCAAGTGCTGAGCCATTCCTGCCTATGCTATTTGGAACAGTGTCTAATGATACACCAGAGCAGCCACCTGGCAGCACCACTGCCAAGGGACACAACAGCATGGAAAGAGAAACACACAATAGGGCTGCACACTGGTACCAGCCTCCACTGCCCAAAACCCTCCATCCCCTCAAACCTGCACCACTCGTAGACCAGAGATGTTCTGCCTCATGGTCCCGCACTCTGAGAGAAGAGAGCATATACTCTTTCTCTTACAAAAAAAGGGAAAACAGAGAACACAGGCATTACAGATATTTTTGTGAACACTTTGATTCAGTTTGTCATGCTACAGTGATCTTTCTGAGGGCTTTGAAGAGCGGACCAAGGCAAAAATCCAGACCAAAACAGAACAGGTTGTTTCTAGCGTATGGGCATGTATAGCTTGGTAAGAACAGATCAGATGGACATAAACTTGGGGCCAGGGACATGCAACAGGACAGTGCTGCAATGCTCAGAACTCACTGGGAGACTTACAAGGACAGAGGCAGACCTGGAAAAAGACTCACACAAACCAAGGCAGTCTCAGGGCACCTCAGAAGAGCACCTTCATGGGCTCCAAGTTAAGGTTTGCTCTTTATGGTAACTTGAGTGCTTCTGGGCCATTCTTGCAGTGATCAATTTCTTGTGAATCCCTGTTAGTTGGCACAGTCTACCCCCTCCTCCCAGAGCAGATCTCACCTGATCCACTGGATTATCACAGCAGACAGATCATGGACCCACAAGTCCAGCCAGGAAGAAGCTGAGCTGTGGACCAGTCCTCAAAAAAAAGCTAATGCACGCTAAGCACACAGAGTGATTCCTCAGAAATAGACCATTTGACATCCTGTACAGGTGTATCAGTGCAGCTCCTGGGGAGTTTTTGTGGGGAAAACAAGCAGCATGACCACCAGACAGTAAAAGATAAACCTGCCCCAAAATGGAAAATAAAAAAACCCAAACAACTGTCTGGGCAGGTTCAGAGGTTCAGTGCAGAACTCACCACTCCAAAAGCAACCGTCTCTTCCTGCCTCTGAAGCTTGGTGCATCTGCACTGCAGGCTGCCCTTCTAGATTTGTGAGGAAGCAGATGTAGTATGAGTGCTGAGGCCAATCACCAACTCTGTTCTTCCACCCTTGTGGAGCAGGGAGGGGGGAGGTGAGGAGAGAAACAAAGCAGGATGCACAAACTGCAGCACCAGGGACACAAGCACCTGCAACACTATAGCTCCTCTTGGGCTCACTCAGCACTAGATGCTCTACCAGGCATTTCCAGGAGACAGCCACTCATCTCACCCACACAGACGGCCGAAGGAAACTGCATGGTGCACAGGCAGCCTGCTTGGAGCTGTGCAGCACCAGCCTCCTGCCCACGCACCAGAGATGTATTTGATATCAGGTAGTCAGAGAGAACCACCTCCAGGGCAGATGCAGAACTGCAGTGCCAGGCTGTTCACTCTTTATCCCACAAGAAGTGTGGCTGCACATCCTGGTGCTGATGGAAAGGGGCAGCAAACAAGACACTGAGGTCTTCAGAGCAATAGAACAGCCTGGGCAAGGAGACAGACTGCTCCCCTTCTAGATGCAAATGGTAGCCTGCTCAGATCCCCCTCTTACGCCTGAGAGGAAAGGGACAAGCACTTAACACAGCTCCAGCACTCATAAGATTCAGCATCACCTCACAAGCCTTGTGACGCCCAGGATTGCCCCACATCCTGCCACCAGGGACCTACTACAGCTCTGGTTCCTCCTGACACTTTTACTCTGATTTTTGCTGCTCCCTGAAGACCTTAGAACCAGGTATCCAGTCCCAGCATGACACTGGCAGAGGACCTCTACCACATGTCCACCCAGAGCATAGCCCACATCTTTTGTTCAGTCCCGCAGAGAGCCTGAGGCAGCACCTCCACACCCTGAGAAGGTGCTGTATTCTTGGGGCAGTCAAGCTGTCCCACCACAGCCCTCCAGCATCACTCTGGGCACAGCACAGCCCTGTGGGCTGCACAGGCTCCATGTGGACCACTGTCTCAATCTGCCAATGCTCCCTTCAGGGCCCTAGTTCACCCATACAGGGGGGACCTGCCCAGTCAGCCCGCAGAACAGACAGGGCCAGTCACTAACATGGTCCAATGCAGAACACAGGACACTCAGCCCTAGCACAGTTTATAGCCCTGCAGGACAAAGCTGTCTCTTCAAAGTCATTGGAAGCAAGAAGAGATGACGTCCATGAGTCCTAGAAAGAAAATACCCTTTGTTTCTCCTGTCAGCCCAGCTCCTTTTGCACTGGTTCTTCCCCCCTTACCTGAAAGTCAGAAATTTTTCAGAGAGGAAGCCCCACCCCCAAAAACCTACAACCCACCAGAAAAGCCAAAACACCTTTGAAAACAGTTTATAGACATAAAAAGACCCTCTACACAGCACTAACTGCGCCCCACTGCCACAGAGGGATTTAGTCTCTGCTCTGACTAGCACAGACTGATATGCAGCACGCTGATGACCTGGGCTGGTGCACAGAGGCCCAGCAGAGGAAGGAAGCACTTGAGGAAGAGCAGCAGGAAAAAAAATCAAAGACAACATAAGCTTCTAACAATCAGGAATCTGAAGACTGAAATAAGGAGTTTGGAGAACTGTGGAAGAACTCACCCTGCTTCCCAGAATAGCCCTAGTTTTCCACAAGTAGTCTCTGCTCCTAGTGGCATCTGGTTGTTTTCAACCAGCAGCTCTTAAACCAGTCCTACCGAACAATCCAGATGGCCATAGTTCAAACTGCCTCACAATTTATGATGCAAAGGTTAAAGACATTATCTGTATTTTTAGACAGTTATTTGCAGGCAGCCAACAGGAGGTTTTTCTTTTTTAGTAGACTGGATACCAGCTCCTGCAGGACTCCACAAGAAGGCAAGTGTCATTTATGATCTTTGTTAACAGCTTGCTGAGAAGCAGATAGAGATATCAACCTGCTATTGACTGCTCTATAGTTGACACCTCGAGCTAATTAAAGCTAAAGTGAATCTTTCTAAAAATTATAACAAGTCTGTGATGTTATGAATCAAGCCTATGATTTGATAAAATAAGATATACTCTACATGAACTACTTTAATAACTTATGCTCCAACCCCTTAATTTATCATCAAGTCTTAGATCAGATTTCCTTAATTTTGTCTGGACTTAATTCTAGGTTAACTGCCCCACACTGAACCACGCTACCCTATTTTCCCAGGGAGAAGAACATTTTCTCTCTGATCCTTTACTTATGATTTTTTGCTACTCCAGAGGTTTGGGTTTTTTTTTTTTTTTTGGGGGGGGGTGCTTGTTGGTTTTTTTTTTTTTTTTTTTTTTTTTTTTTTGTGTGTGTTGTTTTTTGTTTTTTAAGTAAATGCCAGCACACCAGAGAACTCCAGCCCACTTTTTCAAAACCCAGGAAAAAGTTTGGACATGCTGACCTTGAAACAGTTGTCCCACCTAGCTGCTATTTAACAGGAGGGGGAATGGGGGGGGGTATGTTAAACTACAAATTAACAAAGTATTTTTTTTGTTTTAATGTTTTTTAATAAAATAAACATTTGTCTATTACAAACAGATGTTATTCTGTACTTACCATGTAGTTTCCAAGATTTTTTTGTTGTTTATATACAGAATCTTGTATTCATTTCTCTGCTACCTATAGACACTTTCAACATCCTTCCTTACAGTACCCTCCAGTACAGAGGCTCCAACACCTCAACGGCCACTTTCTCTGAACCAGGTTTGATTTTCAGCCCAACTTTGAGCTCCTTTCACCTACAAGTCCCAATTCTATAAGCATCTGAACAGGTTTTAGAAGACTTCGTTT
This sequence comes from Nycticryphes semicollaris, assembly GCA_013400055.1. Classification (NCBI taxonomy): domain Eukaryota; kingdom Metazoa; phylum Chordata; class Aves; order Charadriiformes; family Rostratulidae; genus Nycticryphes; species Nycticryphes semicollaris. The sequence continues at coordinate 117,341 of VXBJ01000502.1, read as the reverse complement.
TATCCTGACTGCTACCTTCTTGAAACTAATTTGACAGACTTTACTTACAGTTTTTCTCCTTTGAAGTGTAACAAAGGTTTTCCATCTGCTCATCACGCTCATGATGAAGACAAGAGCAACCAACTTCAGAGTCCAGTGGCTAGCTCATCCTCATTCATCGTAAAGGGGCAAGACTACAGGAAAGGCATTTGAGCTGCAAAAGATCGTACTGGAAGCCCGCAGAAGAGGTAGGTGCAACAGAAACTTCGCCAGATGGTATCAAGGTTCCATCCCGCTCTCCCCACTTGAGGTGTCCCCGCAACCGCCCGACAAGGAGCGGGGAAAGGCAGCTCAGCCGGTGCTCTGTGACAAGCCACCGCAGATCGTGCCCCCCGAAACCCTGCGCACTCTTCCCTCTCACCGCCGAGAGCTCCCACCGCCCCTCGCTCCGTGCCCGGATCCCGTCTTTCCCCCGCCTCTGCCGCTACGGCAGCGGCTCCCCCCACCACCGCTCCACACCGAGTCAGCGGTGGGACCGGACCCGGAGGTCCTCCGCTCTTCCCGCCCCGGCCGGGGGGCCGGCTTCCCGCCGCCGCGGGGGCTGACAGACCCTGGCCCCAGGAGCGGCGCCCGTCAGAGGCGGAGATCACCTGTCCCCTTGTCCCGGGCCCCGCTGGAGGCGGCCACCCCGGGCGGAGAGACGCCAGCGGGACGGGCCGGGACGGGCCCCGCCGGAGCGGAGCNCCCGCCCTCCGGCGCCATGACAGAGGGGCCTGGTGAATGCAGCGGGTTTTATTGGGGCCCGGGCAGTCACTTGCTGCTGGTGTACTTGGTGACGGCCTTGGTGCCCTCGGAGACGGCGTGCTTGGCCAGCTCGCCAGGCAGCAGCAGCCTCACTGCTGTCTGCACCTCACGGCTGGTGATGGTGGAGCGGTTGTTGTACTGGGCCAGGCGCGAGGCCTCTGAGGCCAGCCGCTCGAAGATGTCATTGACGAAGGAGTTCATGATGCTCATAGCCTTGGAGGAGATGCCAGTGTCTGGGTGCACCTACCAAAAGGTAAATCAAGCACCATCTCACACACCACCCCAGAAGGAGCAGGGACCCCCGTGCCCCCCAGAAAAATGGGGCCCTCTTCCCACCCCAGAGGGACCCATAGTGGCTACCCTGCAGGCCTTGAGTCATGTACCATTTGCATTAGTCTGAGGAAAGGCCCCCCTAAGACTACACTGGCTTTGGGATCACACTTGCAGCAGCCTCTGTGCAATCCTGTGAGGAAATGCCCACAGCTTCCAAGTCCCATCCATAGGCTTGCGCAGGACACCAAGGTCTGGACAACTCATGGCCATTTCTCAAAGTTATTCTTCTAATCCTCCTAACAGAATTTATCAGAAATATTTAATACTCATAGGGTCACCAGCAGCTATTCTTGCCCTATTGACTTCTAGTCCATTATGTCTTTAGACAGAGCCACACACTAGAGCTATTCTCTCTCAGAAAACCTTTCTGACCTAGATTATCTCTTATCTCCTACCCCAAGGGCACATACACTTTTAAGACTCAGCTGGGGCTCTCCTGTACCCACTCGCTCTTCATCTCACTAGAAAGCAGATTTTTCTTCCTCTTTATTAGGTTAACATACGATGACAGAAGTAACCTTACATATGAAGCAGTTTCTCACAGAAAAGGAACACTTACTCACCTGCTTCAGTACTTTGTAGATATAGACCGAGTAGGTTTCCTTTCTCTTAGGCTTCCTCTTAGACTTCCTGTCTCCAGAGGTGGAGCCATGGCCATGCTTCTTCCCAGCCTCTGCACTCATCTCAACCTCTAGCAGAGCAACCAGGGGTGCCATGTACTAGTTATATAGCAAAGGACCTCACCTCCCTCAGATGCCATCTCTGAGGAGCAGGAGGAACACACAGCTGTGACTAATGATTCTGCTTTGCACTAAGTGATGAGCAGCTGGCCTGAGGGGATCTTGGAAGTAACTGATTCAATTAAACTCTCAGACCTGAGAAAAAGTTTAAGGGCAAAGAGGTGGGCAGGAGCAGTAGTGTCTCATTCACATGGGCAGGAGTGCCAGAGAAGAGCTATTCCCAAATTTATCCAGGGGTTTGGTGAAAGGAGGTTTCCTGCATTGGTAGAAGGGGGTAAAAAATCAGACTACTCCAGGTACTGCTTCCAGAATCAAATGGGTGGAAGCACTACAGCATCGTGGAACACATCAGGCAGTCAGTGGAGACTCAGTAACTGGAGGGAATGTTGGTTCAGCGTCTCAGTGATGGCATTACAAACATCCCATCAGCCAGTGTTTATCTTGCTGTCTCTGCTAACCTGCTCTGGGGAGCTCTGCTTGCTGCCCACAGCGGGGCCTCAATGGGCAGAAGGCAGCAGAGGGAGGAAGGGCTGACACTCTGAATTTGGTTTGGTCCATCTTGGAAACCAGTGATCACCCTAGTGACAGTAATCATGATGCAGGAATTAAGTCAGGAAAAATATGTGGAAGGCAGTAGAGAAGTGAACAAAATAGAAAAGGTTGTCTGTCCTTTAGATAGAAAGGGAAGCCTTTCTCTCAGTAGACGCCACAAGATATTTCACAAAAGGGTGTATGTTCAGGGGAGACGCTGGTATCGCTGTGCTGCCGTGCACTGTCTCCTGCTCGGGGGTACATGTTATACTGGCACATACTTAGAAAATCACATCATCATCCAAAGGACTGAGCTTGGGAGACCTGCTCATCAGTCACCCTGCCCGTGCTTGAACAGCTGATAGCGTTTCACTGCATTTAGTTTTATTCCAGGCCTGTCCTCATGGGATCATGATCACCCACCCCTAGGGCAAATAAACATGACAGTGACAACCTAGGTCTAAGTGTCACAGAAGGGCTTCTTGCACCCAAGAACTGGAACATCAGTGGTCAGTTGGGACAGGCTAGAATGGTCGCATCAGCGCATTTATGAAGGGGAACAGGCTTGGGCATTGAAGATATGGGGTAGTGGGATCTTTCTGGGGAGGGGAAAGGTGTATTTTGTGATGTTGAACACCAAGAGATGTTGGTGGATGGCTCATACTGGAAATACAGAGCAGGCAACATCACCACTTGTGGTTTGTAAGAGGCCCTGCATTGGCTTCCCCCTCTGATGTGCATCCCACCCACCCCCTGGTTTAGAGCTGTAAAGAGCTGAGATCTTTGCTCTGGGGATGCCATTCGCTGCAGCTGGAGCTGGTGTATTTTCTCCACCGGTCACAGCACACAAAGGCGCTCTCATGCTGAAGGAGCTGTTGTGTCTCTCCACAGCTGCAGCCGTGTTGGGCACTGACAGTTATCCACACAGCTTGTTTTTTGACAAAATGCTTAGAAGGAAGCCCTGTGGTGGAGAAGGAGCAGTGACTGGTCTAAGCACAAGGAGCCACTGTACAGCAAGGGCAGAGGCTCATCCACTGAGCAATACAGTCACGTGTGAGCTCCCAGTTTTGGGGAATTACCATCTACTTCCCTAGATTGCACGTGCTAGAGGCTGCCAGTTGTGGAAGCTTGTGCTGGGCTTGATTCATCCTTGAGCTATTTCTGTAGTGTATGGATCAACTCAGAACACATGGCGAAGGGAATCCCATACCACTGCACTTGATGAAACATCTGCCACTTGTGGCTGTAGCTGCGTTAGAGCCAACCTCACTTTTGGACCACAACCAAGAGTAACGGTGTGAAGGCTCTAGACCACTTCTTTCACAGAAGTGACTGTCCTAGCAACTAAGGAGCAATTCTCATAATTTATCTACTTACAGTTTTGCTTTTGTGCCTGATCAGAAAAGCCCTAGCTGAAACAGTTCAAAACACCTCTGCCCCAGCTGGTGGCTGTCTCTCACAGAAACCAGTGCCTCAGGACACACATCCACCTCAGCTCCTCCATGCTGTCTAACAAAACTGTCACCAAAAGGGTGAAATACCAGCCTGATAAAGCATGTATATATATATTCCATTTTACAAGTTCTGGCCTACTGTGACCTCTGGTGCAGTTACAGCTGCTTTTGCTTTGGACATGCACCCGTGGCCCTTGTTTGCTAAATCAGAGACCTGTGTCCGAGAAGTTCTCATTTCGCAGCAGCAGACGTGACTACAAGAATTCTCAACTACTGTCCGTCGTGCTGGCTGTCATCCCAGCGTTCCCATGCCCTTCTCAGGATTTGTCACTCCCAAAGAACTCAGTCTAAGATTATATCTTGTGTTTATTATTGCCACTGTGGCTGTCAGCTCCACAGACCTGAAATGCAGCTTAAGAGTCATCACCAAATCTTTGCTAAAAGTAAGGAAGAGGCAAACGAGCACCTCTAGCCTGGAGCAGGACTTCACAACTGTTTTTAAAACCTGGAGAGCAGAAGGAACAAAGAAACGCATTCATCCATTCTTGTTTCAACTTGTGTGACAGCAATCAGCCTTTACACTAATTACTTAGTCGTTGGTTGCTTTTACTAAGTCTCTATCTGCATGAGCTTCTGAGAATTACACTGCGAGACATTCATTTCAGTGACATTTCAATGCCATCTAGACTTTTTGCAGAACTAACTTGGACAGCATTTATACTAATCTGCATTATTTTCTCAGAAAATACATCCTTTCTTTTCTTCTCTCAAGTCATTGCTAAAAACTCTGAAAAACCCGAGTGTCCTGCACTCTCTACTGGAACTAGCTCCCACTGAGACGGTGGCCCTGCGGATGATATGCAGCGCTCCTGTAGCAGCACTCCTAACTTGGATGATCCCATTGGTAAAAAAATACACACAGGAAATGGTCTGCTCAGTTGGAGTCACAGCCAGCATCTGAGGAAACAGAACTACTCCAATGTGCCTGTCAGCATGTACTGTTGGAACAGGTTATTGGGCTACATAAACCTTTCACATGACCCATGCAGCCATTCTCAAGTGTCAGGAGTAATTAAAATGGTAACTCATGACTATAAGAAGCTATTTGGTTTGATTTGCTACCCTGTTCTTTAGTGCTTTTTAATGTTTGAAAAAATATATGAAAAAATGTTGTTAATTCAGGCTTCTGTGGCACAGGGTGAGGTTTAGACACCAACTTTTCTAAAAATTTGTTATTAGTAACAAAAATAAATGTTAAACTAGCTCTAGTTGATCGTTAAACCTGCAAGAAACAACTAATTCGTAGTCCAAAAATCCCAACTTATTGAATCTCATTATTAGACCCATAAAATCCCAGGTGAAGGGAAAGGCATACACCTAAGCCACTCTGTTGTAGCAGAGAACACACACAAGTATTTTATAGATCTGCATTCTCTCTCTCATTTCCAATCCTCAGAATCCTTTCAAATTGTATCTGTCAACAATAAAAAAGCCTGTGTGGCTGCTCCCTCTTCTGTCACTATGTGGAAAATCTGGTGTTCACCGGATTAGCAGAAGTTTCCCAGGTGAGAGGATCACGCTCACTGCTCTGTGCCTCCAGAGCTCAGCACTCACCACTTTGTGTACCCGTCAAGTTCTGCTCACAGCTCTGGTAGCATTGAAGAACTGAACCTTCACCCCTGAAGAAAAGGCTCTGCCTCCTTCCTCAAAGCTCATCACCAGCTGATTTGCCCCAGAATGGCCCAGTAACTACCACAGCTCACAAAACAAGACAAGACTGTTCTTCCCTCTTTATTGACTGATGGATTCTCAGGCAGATCTGTTTATTACACTGTTAAATAATAGTTAAAAACAAACCAAGGCCAGAGGAGTTTGAAGTATCTAAACCGAAGCAGAAATTGGGAAGGAAGAGGCGGGAGAAGCTGGGCGGGGGTCTCCGCTTCTGTACCACTGCAGCTCAGACCCTACCTGCCACAGCCATGGCCCCAGGGCGTGAGAGTCCAAGGCCTGGCTCAGATGGGACATCATCTGAATATGGCAATGGTTGCCCAAACGTAGCCAGATCAGGAGAGATCTGTCCAGATACAGAGGTGCAAGGCAAGTCAAGGGGAAGCAGTATTGCAGCAATCCTAGAACACAGCCACAGAGAGAGCAGCAGAGTCCCGTTCTGTCGGCCGGTGGGCGAGTCACATTGGCCACCAGTCTCCACCAGGAGCACCCGACCGACTGCTCCAGAGCTCACACGTTGTGCGTCTTTTTGGTGAGCTGCGGATCCTCGTCCACCAGCTTTGACTTGAGATGTTCCTTGTAGGCGAGGATGTCGCCCTGCCACTTCGTGATTGTCTGCTTCTCACAGACCCAGATCTCCTGTGCAACCTGAAAGCAAGCACACAAGGAGGAGAGGTTTATAGTACAGGACTTTGGAAATTCAGCAAAATTGTAAAATTAACCAAAGTCTACTCTTTAAAGTCCGGTGAGAAGAGAGTTCAATAACTTTCACGCTTCGACTACCAAAGAAAAATATCTGCAGTTAAATATCTTACCTGGTGTTTTCTCCGTAATTTATGCAAGATTTTAGAACTAAAAATCCTTCACCATTCAACATTTGTGTGTGTGTGTGTACATGGACTAAGAAGGAAAGACTTTACAAATTGGGAGTTGAAGAAAGTAGTTCTTGACCTGAACTACTTGGATCTGAAAAATGAAATTATACCTGAACTTGCAGACGAAACAAAGTTTATAAATTAGCATTTGATATCTCTGTGTGTGTGGCACAATTTCCTTTGCCTGTGCAGACTGAGTCATAAAAAATTGTGCTAGAACTACTCCAGTATCATTTAAAAAAATATATATATTTAGTGTCATGATTTCCACTGCACTGATTCTTCACTTCTAGGATTTTGTTGGGTTTTGTATTCTTTTGGGTCTTTTGTATTCTTTTGGGATTTGTTGTTGTTGTTTTTGGTGTTGTTTTTTTTCTCTCAAATACCTAGAGTTTTCCTAGACTAGCTCAGTAATTGTTTCATATGAACAGGGCAAAGGAATTGTGTCCAGCGATTTTTTTCCACTCACACATCTTTTTGGGATGACAAAGAGCCAGTCAGTTGAAAATAAATTATTTTAATTACTTAAAGTGTTAGAAAGGTAATTATTACTCTGACAAAATACACTTTTCTTACCTGTTGGATGAGTCTGAAGTCATGGCTGACAAGCATCATTCCTCCTTCAAAGTCATTGATGGCATCTGCCAGAGCATCTATTGTTTCAATGTCCAAGTGGTTGGTGGGCTCATCCAGGAAGAGCATGTGAGGGTTCTGCCAGGCCAGCCAGGCAAAGCACACACGGCACTTCTGCCCGTCTGAGAGGTTCCTGATGGGACTCACCTGACATACACAAACATTCACAGCGCTGCAGGGAAACTTATATTGCCACCCTGATCACAAAATACTCAGATCTCACACTGTGTTTCCAGCAGCTATGTGACACAAGAGGACAACATTTAGTCTGTCTTGTACCTAGACTAAGCTTCTCTCACCAGCGGAACAAGGGAATTCCAGGGGCTTCTGAAAAAGGAGTGTCCATAGCAAGACCCAGCTTGCATTAAAGGTTCCAAAGAATCAACAACTGAGGTCTGACTAGTGCTCATTGCATCCTGCCACAGCCACAAAAACTTCTCTCAACTTCTGATGTGACAAATGGGGAAGAACAATGTAAACATCAACATTGAACTGCACTGATGAGGACAACTCCTCATCAGTGACATATGAAGTATAGGAACATGTCATGTTTAGACTTAGACCACACCGGGTGATCCTGCCCTCTTGTCTGAAGCAAGTCTCCCCACTTCCAGTTGAGAGCATGTTCATTTCTGCCTGGTATTCATCTCAGAAATAAGAAATAAGCAAACTAGTTCAAGTTACAATTGAAATACGCTCAAGTCAAGAGATGGAAGAAGCATTCTGATTCTGTGGTGTGCCATGCTGCATACTGCAGCATGCTGTCACACATCAGTACAGCAACAGAAAATGCAGCAGTTCTTCTTCCCTAATGACCAAAAAGCAAACATCAACAGCTTATACTCACCTGCTGCTTCCCTGTCAGACCGTATCTGCCAATGATTTTTCTCATCTCCTCCTTCTCCTTGATCTCTGGGTAGCACTTCAGCATGTATTCCAGGGGTGAGAGGTCCAAGTCCAACTGCTCTTGCAAGTGCTAGCAGAAAAGAAAACTCAGCTTCAGGCTGTGCAGGCCAAAAGTTCTCCCCACCTTGCACCCCTCTGGTACCAGCTGAGCAGCAGAATGCAAGAGCCAACAGCCCCACTCACATTATATCCAAAGTGCTGAACTATTACAGAACGAGTCTCCATTTCAGGAGACAGCTTCCAAACTGCAGGCTTGTCCACCACCAAGCACAAGGCAACCGTCTCTCCCATAAAAGGTGAGAGGCTAAATAGAAGGGACCTCAGCAACCCTCTTTTCAGGGTAAGAACATTTGCTAGAGCCCACACAGCCAACGGTTCTTTCCCCCATCTCCAGGTACAGAAGGCAGCAGTGCCAGAAAGAGGGGCAAGTTTCCTCAATTCTCAACAGCTTTCTCCTGAGGTTTTCACATCCCAGTGGCTGCTGTAGGGAGTACCTGGTGGTATCTACCGATCTTCACATGCGAGTGCTTGCGAATCATCCCATCTGTGGGCAGCAGCTAGGAAGGGAAAATAAAAGCATTTCACCCAGGAATTCCTCCTTTTGCTGTATGCTAGAAATACAGAATCCAGCCATCTCTGCACTAGCAGAGAGGAGGAGAGAAAAAGCTCTACGCTGCAGCAAGATCTTAGGGTTTCCAAGGCCTGATTGGGGTGCTGCAGCAAGTAAGTGCAGCTTTGTTGAGATTACCCCAAGAATAAGGGTCCAGAACAGGATAGGCAGGGTAAGGAGCATACCTCTCCTGTCAGCAGTTTCAGCAGCGTTGACTTTCCGGCTCCATTTGGTCCAACAAGAGCTACACGGGTGTCCAGGTCAATCCCAAACTCCAGGTTATTATAGATCCATGGCTGCAAACCACCAAAATCATGAGACATATTACGCCTTTCCACTACTACCCAGGACCTCCATGCTGCACCTGTAATGCTCTGACTCGAGCAGACTCAGCATTAACATTGCCAAGAAGTGTGATGTGCTCATCATATGCTGCAGCCTGACCAGAAAGCTCAGCCAAAAGCCTCACGCTCCCAAACAAGGCAGGGACACAAGTAATCTCCACACAGTCCACACACTCTCCCATACTCACCCCGTCCTTGGTGTATTTGAAGCTGACATTCTGCACCATGATGACCGGAGGGGGGATTTTCCCACAGGGTGGGAAATAGAATGACAAAGTCTGTTAACACAGAATATCCACTTGTTAGACACCCTGGAGCATGAGACAGCCCTGTTCTTCTGGTATAACCATGGCTCGCTACAAACATCATCTGTAGATCACAGCACCAGACTGTGAGTTTTTATGAGCCCCGCTAGCAACTCACTCAGAGATTGATTCTAATTAGTTGCTTACAAGCTCATCTGCTGGCTAATGAGTCCCTATCTCTTTCCCCTTGAAACAAATGTAGGTTTATACTCTTCAAACAAGCAGGAGTTGCTCTGAACACCCTCCCCCATCTTTTCCAGACCCTAGATATTAATTTCTCGTTTCTATGTCTGTAGAATAGCCTTATGGATATGACAAATCTCTTTCTTTCTCCTAGAAAGTTACTCCTCCTCTTCCCACTCTTCAGCATTACGCTATCTTCACTACAGTCACCAGTGGCATCAAGAAGGGTAGACCATTTTTGCTCCCAGCTGTGTCAGCCGTTCCTGCTGTGACCTAAAGATCATGCTGCTTATCTAGCCCATGTTTCCAATACTGATCTCTAGGTGTGGTCCCATGTCTTATCCTACCTTATCATTCACCACTCTCTCTGTCAAGCCAGAAGCCATCATTTTCTGAAGGGTCTTCTCCTTGCTCTGAGCTTGCCTGGCCAGCTTTGCACTACCATGACCAAATCGTGCAATGTAATTCTGCAACAAAACACAGAGTTAGCCAAAAGCCACAGTAACAAGGCTGAGGAGGTGGCAGGGATGCCCACCTGCAGGGTGGAAAGATTTTCAAGCAGCTGGGCAGATACCTTCATATGAGCAATCTGATCCTGCTCCCAGTGGAATCGTTTCATTTGATTTTCTTCCAGTTCCAAGCGAGTCTTTACATACTGATCATAATTTCCCTAGAAAGAAACCATAGAACATCAGACATACCCCCAAGAACAGGTCCTCTGTTTTTGCTGGTTGTGCAGGGCACCATTTACTCACCGTGTAGTACTTCAGTTTCCGGTTGTGCATGTGGATTATGTTGGTGCAGACACCATTCAAGAAGTCCTGGGAGTGTGATATCAGCACAAGGATCCGCTTGAACCTGTGGCACCACATAAGTTATCAGAGACTATGCTAGAAAAAGAGTTCTTGCTTGTTGGCCCTGATGGTGACAAAGAATTTACACGCATCAAAGTGCTCTCACCTACAATCGGCTTAAAAACAAAAAGATAATGGCTCTAGAGGTGCTTTGTGAAATCTGGAGTAAATCGGCTACAATTAGCTGCAGTAAGCAAATACTGCAAACACCTTCCATCATCAATCACTCTTCATCATAAGACAGTGTTCACAAGGAGTCAAGAGCTGTGGCAGGCGACTAGTGCTACTGATGCAACTGACTCCACTTCTAAGAAGTTTCAGCCATTGCTGCTTACTTTCACCTCAGTGCAGAGTACCGTCTGTGAGGTACACTACACCTAGCTCTGCTCCAAATCTGTACAATGACTGGGTAAAGCCTCCCTAAAAAAAAGAGATGTTCAAATTACTTCCTTAAATCATCTGACTTCTAAAGCAAGCATGCAAAAGGTTCAACTGACAAAGCTGATGGGAAAATCACTGCAAATGAAAAGCCCTTCTCACAATACAATCCTTATAATGCAGAACCCAGATAACCTCAACTTCGTAACTATTCTTTTTTGCCTTAAGCCTTAATATTTTGCCTTTGTTTATGAAAAACAGGCCCCGGACATACTAGAGCAAGATGAAACTGACACACTCTGACACTAAAGTTCTATGGAAACAGAGGAACAATATGCAGAAGCATAAGCAAGAAGCCAGGTCTGGAAAGCTCACACCACTGGTACAGTACAAGGTGCTGGTGCACAGGCTGCCAGGGCTGCTCCTGGCTTTCAAGGAAGTGGCTTTAACCAGGGAGCACAAACCTGCATTCCTTATCTTTTCAGAGAGGGAGAGATGGGGTTTTGTCTCAAATTCATTACTCTTGCATCAGGAATCCTTCTGTAGACATGTACAGCAGCAAGCACAAGAAGATGCTACTGATACTGCAATATAGTTACACAGCTACAAGAACTATAAACAGCTATTGCTGTAGCACTTGCTCATGTGCTGACATAATGGCGCAGCAGAAAAGCACAACCTGTAGAAGCAGCAAACTCCTTCAAGCTTACGTTTTCAGCTCTTCCTCCAACCACACACAGGCATCCAGGTCAAGGTGGTTTGTGGGCTCATCGAGCAGCAGCATGAAAGGCCGAATGAAGAGGGCTCTGAAAACAGAGGGGAGATGACAGCACAGGGTGAATGCAGGTAACCCAAAGCCTCTCAGCTCTGCTCTGTGTTCTTAGAACTGCGGCTCTGCAGAGCCATTATTTCAGGAGGCAGCAAGCGGTATACCACTCACCTAGCAAGAGCCACCCTCATTCGCCAGCCACCACTAAAGTCCTTCAGCTTCTTCCTCTGCATGGCTGGTGTGAAGCCCAAGCCGTGAAGGATACGTGAGGCCCGTGCTTCTGCCTTGTCGGCATCCAGCTCCTCCAGACGTTCATATAACTCCAAGAGTTTCTCACACTCCGCTGAAAGAGAGCCTGCCTCTCAGCACTTCTACCAAGACAGGGCTCCCAGCTGCACCTCTGTACAGCTGGGAAAGCTCACAGTGCATCTGCTTTACCACTATTCAGCCCCCTCCATTCCCAAGCCTGAGACAATTCTTATGAAGCTGCATGGAATAATTCCATCCAAAGAAGTGTAATCCCACAGGACTTTTTAACTAGTACAAGGCAGCTGGGGGAAATAGGTGCTGTAACATGTGAAAACTCTATCAAGGAACGCAAATAAAACCTATTCTTTGGTACGGAGGAAAACGGATGAAATGTCCCATGTGCACAGGGACTCTGAGAAGCTTTACCATCTTCATGAGCCAGACGTTCTGCCTCTCGTTCCAACATGGCCCTCTCCGTATCCACCTCCATCACACACTGTAGAGGGGTCTTGTCACTGGGAGGCATCTCTCGGGTCAGGTGATAGATGTCAATATGCTCTGGGATGGGCACTTCTCGTTTCCCAATAGCTGACAAAAGCATGGATTTCCCTGTGTGCAGACAGACACTCCACAATTAATTGTTGGATTGGGTGAGATACAGTGTCACAGAGAAATGGACCAGATGCAGTCTGATCCCATTGAATCCCTCCTTTTTCAACACCAGAAAATCCTTGGGAATTTCTTTCCCAGGACAGAAGAATGACAGACACAGCAGAGCATACTGCCTCACTGCAACAGGCTGCCCTCCCAGCTAAGGCTCATCACCCCAAGGACAGGATTAAGACAAGCAGCAGCTCTTTGAAAACAACTGCAGTTCAGCCTTTGCCAGGATTTAGGGACCTTTATCTCTGCTGTATACTTCTTGCTGTCTCACCAGGACCCCAGATTCTAAAAACTTCTAACATAGAGGAAAGTAATGCACTCATCACTAGAGAGCCTAATTGTTTTCCTGAAAGTTAAACCGGCTGGTTACTCTTTCTAGCTCTTCTTCAATTACACCCATATTCTGCCTCTATCCATTTAGAACGTTGCCTTCTCCAGGGATTGTACAGTTGTTTTCCCACTCAAGCCAGATGACATACTCCCTACTTCTCCATACCGTGCAATTTCTTCGACCAATAGCATCAGAACTGGGGTTTTTTTTGACACTGCTAAACAAATCCTGCAAACAGGAATCAGCCAGACTCACAAATCCCAGACATCTCACCCAGCTCTTCACAGGAACAAGTTCAAATGCAGGAGTCCAAAGCCAGAAAGCAATCTCATACTTCTACCAGCAAACCTAGCAATTCCCTTTCCTGGGCATGGAGTTGGGAGAACAGAAACTGCCTAACCTCATTCTTTCTGGTTTCCAGCATTTACCACCTGCATCTGCTCAGCTTCTCAGCAGCACGGAACCTTCACCAAGCTCCAAGAAGCCCACATCACCGTGCCCCACATCTTACCGATCCCGTTGAGTCCAATCAGGCCATATCGCCTCCCAGAGTTCAGCTCCAGCTTTGTGTCACTCAGCAGCTCCTGGCCATGGAAGGTCAGCGAGAGGTTAATGATGTGGACATCAGTGCTGTTGGGATGGGACGCCAGTACTCCTGTCACAGCACGGGCGGCAGCTTTCTTTAATTCAAAGTCCTCCAGCTCCTTCGTAAGAGCATCTACCTCTATATGCAGAAACAGAACAGGAGTGTTATCAATTTATAAATACAAGGGAAGCCAAAACCTCCTGTACCAACAGGCCCGTGACCACAAAAACAACTCCCACATCCCCATTTCTACAGACATATTGAGGAGGCCCGGACACAGGGACACGCAGCTTTTCAGCTTAGCAGATGGATATATCATCCAGGAACCTGCTCTCTAAATTAAATCTGACTATTGGAACTAAGTGAGCAGCCAGAACATCTAGTCTGTTATCCAAGTATGATGGGACTAACCCTCACTGCAGTAAGGGCTGGCTGAGGTGGAAAGAGAACCTACAAAATATTGTTTGCCAGCTTAAGGACAGGGCAGGCCAAAAGAGAACTAAACAAAGCTAGAAAATAAACAATGGAAAACTGAGAGGAGGAAAGAAGCAGCAGCACTGGAATCGGTCCGACCAATTTTTTGAGAGGCTAATGTGTCCATACATATGCCTCCTTCGTCCTTTCCTGCTACAGGAGAAGCAATTCTTCCCTGTCGTGCTGATCTGCTGCTGCAGCCCTGAGTTACTTTCACTGCCATTTGAAGACAAAACTGGCACTGAAGGTCTCGGCCATGCCCCAGGTGCCCAGAGCGAGGAGCTGGTGTTCAGGGCAAAGAGGCACAGCACCCGGCTGTCACCAGCTGCCACTCCCAGCAAAATCCCTGTTACCATCAAGGTAAACGAGCCTCAGCCAAGAAGGAGCCAGGAATGGCCGCTGCACTGACATGGAACTACACGGGACCCATCTGGAATATTGTGTCCAGTTCTGGGCCCCTCAGTTCCAGAAGGACAGGGAACTGCTGGAGAGAGTCCAGGGCAGGGCTACAAAGATGCTGAAGGGAGTGGAGCATCTCCCAGAGGAGGAAAGGCTGAGGGAGCTGGGTCTCTCGAGCTTGGAGAAGAGGAGACTGAGGAGTGACCTCCTGAATGTTTATAAATATGGAAAGGGTGAGTGTCAGGAGGATGGAGCCAGGCTCTTCTCAGTGATACCCAATGATAGGACAAGGGGCAATGGGTGCAAGCTGGAACAGAGGAGGTTCCACTTAAAGATGAGAAAAAACTTTTTCACAGTGAGGGTAACAACACTGGAAGGGGCTGCCCAGAGAGGTTGTGGAGTCTCCCTCTCTGGAGACATTCAAAACTCGTCTGGACACGTTCCCGTGTGACCTGCTCTGGGTGTTCCTGCTCCAGCAGGGGGATTGGACTAGATGATCTTTCAAGGTCCCTTCCAATCCCTGTGATTCTGTGTGACCATCCGAACAGGCAGGCACCCGTCACACAAACAAGGAAACCAGCAGAGCAAAAGGGGCAAGGCAGGTTGAGCCTTGACGTGCCATTATTCCTCAGGAAGCCGCCAATAAGAAATACGCCTTTCCCGCCGCGCAGAGCCTGGCCTGTCGGGGCCGCTTCGGACACTCAGCGCCGCCTGGCCGGCGGAGGGACACTTCACAGACCGTCCGACCTGCCGACGGCGGAGGGACACCTCGCGGGCCAGTCCCGCCTTCACCAATAGGAGGGCGGTATGTAAATGAGCCATGGGAGCGGGCGACGATTGGCCGGTGAAGCCCGGGCGGGCGGGGCCGGGGGTAGCGATGGGGTTCGGGCACCAGCGGGGCCTGGCCCACGGTCCCAGCCCGCCAGCGCCCGGAGTGTGCTTGGGGTCCCCGGGAGACCAGTCCCTCCGCCCTGCCCTCAGACCCTCCTGCCGGTGCTGCCCTGGCTCTCCGTGCCACTCACCGAGCACCGCTTACAACAACGCACCCTGGACTGAGCCGGGATAAAACCTGGGTGCCCGACAGCCTGGGGGTTAGTGGAGTCTAAAGTCGGGGCAGAAACTAAACTGCCTCTCTATAAACTTTACCTCGCCTACCTGCTTTAGGGAGCCCAACAGCCCTTTGTTAACAAAGTCTCTTTCATTAAGAGCGTCAGGCTCTCAGTCTCTGCAAACCAGGAACGTCCCAGAAAAAGCTGGACAGAGGCTCACAGCAGTATCAGTAACAACAGTAAAAATTCAGGCACTACAGTGGTTCCTGCAGCAGGAAAAAACTAAAACGACCGACCAACCAACCCCCTCCCCCCCCCCCAAGAAGTCTGGGCATCAAGTGCCAGGAGATGGGGGCAGTTTGTTTGAGAGGGAAAAGTCACCATCAGCAGGCACCGCCTTTATCCTGCCGGCCTCAGTGAGGACACAGGGAACGCTCCACCGCCCCGGTCTATGGCGGGACACCACAACCCTCACTGCTGTCCTGCTGGCTCAGATCACCGCCACCCTAACGGCAGCCGCTGCAGCCGGCCCCGCTCACCACAAGCCCGTACCCGCCGGGTATTTAATCCGAAGAGGAACAGACGTCCCGGTTCACTCAGACGCGGGCACACCCGGGTGTGACCAGCCCCGCCTGGGCGCTCCCAGCACCGGAACCTGGGGGCCGCCGGCTCCCCCGCCAGGGCTCCCTGCCGCAGCCGCACAGACACGAGGAATCGGCGGCCTCACAGCGGGGCCGTCTCTCACCTGGCAGCGACGTTCCGTTGGCCTCCAGGGGCCGGACCTCCTGCGGCTCCGTCCCGGCATCGCCGTTCTCCTCCGGGGCCCGGCGCGGCCGCTGCCGGGCCT
>VXBJ01000502.1:89211-100378 GCA_013400055.1 Nycticryphes semicollaris | reverse complement strand
ACCCCCCCCGGCCTGGGATCGCACCGCAACGCAGCTAGAGGCCGCCCCGCCGGCCCTGCCGCCACCATGCGCCTGGCATCGATGCTGGCTGCGCTGCGGCCCATCCTGCCGCTTGTCCTGGGCCTCTCCCTGGGCTGCAGCCTAAGCCTGCTGCGCGCCTCCTGGAGCCAGGGCGGGGGCGAGGAGCAGTGCCCGGGGGCAGCGGGTCCTCCTGGGGCCCGTACCGGAGGAGCACGGCCGGAGGCAGCGGATGGATGGCCGGGCCGGGGACACGAGGACTTCAGGCCCAGGATTGTTCCCTACTACAGAGACCCTAACAAGCCTTACAAAAAAGTGCTCAGGTAAACTCTGCTCTTTCGGCCAGGCTTTCCTTCGAGTAGTTGTGTGTATGGTGTTTGTGGTTCTGAATCTTCCAGTGGGTTAACAGGTTCAAGGTGGATTATTCTGTTTGAAATAACCTTATGTAGAAACAGCACAATGTAGCAAGGCAACAGCTAAGTTTCTTACCTTGAAGGTGTGCAACATAAGTGTTTAAGAAGATAATTAAAGAAAAAAAAAGCAACAAATGCCCAGGAAGATTGGGAATATTTGTTTTATTGCTTGTGTCTAATAGGGCATGTTAATTTATTCTTCAAAACTTTTTAAACCAGTCTATTTGGCAGGAAAATTTTCAGCAATTAGTAATAATTATAACGTGCAATTTGCTAGCTCTGTAATTTTTTTCATACACTAGCACAGCTTCATAGCCTGAATAAATGCTGTGAGATTATAGTTTACTTGAAAGAAGCAAGTGTTTTTACAAAGCAGCGTTTTACTAGTGAGTCTTCTCTTAAAGCTCTACTTCTAGGTTTAACTGTTTTATTATTGGCAGAGCAGATAATGATGTACCCCAGATCACGATAATTCTCTGAATTTTCTCATCCAGCTGTTTGTCATGTAGGTATGTCCTTCTTTTGCAGAACTCGATACATCCAGACAGAATTGGGATTCCACGAGAGACTGTTTGTGGCTGTGCTGACCTCCAAGGCTACCCTGAATACATTGGCAGTGGCCGTGAACAAGACGGTAGCCCACCACTTCCCTCGCCTGCTGTACTTCACAGGGCTGCGCAGTGCCAAGGTGCCTCATGGCATGGTGCTGGTGGCCCATGGGGACGAGCGTCCCATTTGGCTCATGTATGAGACCATGCACTACATCCATCAGCATTTTGGTTCCGACTATGACTGGTTCTACATCATGCAGGATGACACCTATGCTCAGGCTGAACAGATCAAGGCTCTGGTGACGCACCTAAGCATTAACCAAGACGTCTACCTGGGACGAGCTGAGGAATTCATCGGGGGAGATGAGCAGGCCCGCTATTGTCACGGTGGCTTTGGCTACCTCATCTCCCGCAGCCTGCTGCTTAAGCTCCACCCGCACCTGGACAGCTGTCGCAATGAAATCCTCAGCGTGCGGCCAGATGAGTGGCTGGGACGTTGCATCATTGATTTCCTTGGCATCACTTGTGTTTCCCAGCTCCAAGTACTACTTCCCTTCTCCCGATTTTGTGTTAGCTAAGCCTGGCAGAACCCATGCTCTTGCTAGTTCTGTGCTGCAAAGCAACGGGGGTTTTTTGTGAGCCTCTGCTGTGAGTTGCAGAGAAGGGAAGGGCTGTGTGGTGTGGCAAGCAGCAGTGGGGAGGCCCACAATCAAAGCTGAGATGTTAGGGGAGAGAGGACACAAACAGTATTTCATTTTCAGCCTACTAGCAGATGCTGATGCAGAGGTTTTGAAGGTCAGATAAAGGGCACATTGGTGTTGCAATGACCAAGATGCAAGTGGGAAAATGGTGTCCCTCGGAAATCCATACTGAGAGCAGTTCTGTTCAATATACAATATGTTCATCAATGATGCAGACATGGGATCAAGAGTACCCTCAGCAAGTTTGTGGATGATACTGAGCTGAGTGGTGTGGTGACATGCCTGAGGGACAGGATGCCATCCAGAGGGACTTGGACAGGTTGGAGAAGTGGGTCTGCGTGAAGCTCATGAGGTCAAACAAGGGAGAGTGCAGGGTCCCCCACCGGGGTTGGGGCAGCTCCCAGTCCCAGCAGAGGCTGAGGATGGAGAGCAGCCCTGAGGAGAAGGAGCTGGAGGTGGAAGAGTTGGCCGTAAGCCAGTAACATGCACTGGCAGCCCAGAAACCCCCCACATCCTGGGCTGCATCCCCAGCCGTGTGGGCAGCAGGATGAAGAGGGCATTCTGCCCCTCTGTTGCGCTCTGGGGAGACTCCCCACTCCCACAGTGCTACCTCCAGCTCTGGGGCCACCTACACCAGAAGGACATGGACCTGTTGGAGCAGGGCCAGAGGAGGCCACGAAGGTGGTGGGAGGGCTGGAGCCCCTCTGCTGTGAGGGCAGGCTGAGAGAGTTGGGGGGGGTTCAGCCTGGAGAATAGAAGGCTCCAGGCACATCTTATTGCAACCTTTCAGTACTTAAAGGGGGCTTACATGAAAGATGGGGACACGCTTTTTAGATGGGCCTGGTTGCTATAGGACAAGGCATAACGGTTTAAAACTAAAAGAAGGGAAAATTAAGCTATATGTATGGAAGAAATGTTTCACAGTAAGGGTGGGGAGACAGTGGCCCAGATTGCCTGGAGGAGGTGGTGGATATCCCATCTGTGGAAACATTCAAAGCCAGGTCAGGTGGGGCTCTGAGCAACCTGGTTTAGTTGAAGAGGTCCCTTCTCATGGCAGGAGGGTGGACTAGATGGCCTTTAAAAGTCCTTTCCAACCCAAACTATCCTACGTTTCTGTGTAGTTTGATAACTAGGGTGGGTGAGGACAACTTTCTGTTTTTGTCTCTGGGTTCTGTGGTCAGCATGGAAGGGGGGTCAAATGCACATCTGGGTGAGGGAAGGCTTCTCGGTGAACTCGAGTTCCATGTGAGTCTTTCTGGCTTTTGTCCACTTCAGGGCCAGCATTATCACACCTATGAATTGGCCAAAAATACTGAGCCAGAGAAGGAGGAAGAGGAAGAGTTCCAAGCAGCTCTTGCTGTGCACCCCGTTTCTGACATGACCTTGATGTACCGGCTGCACAAGCACTTCAGCAGGATCCAGCTGGACAGAACCTACCAGGAGATACAGGACCTCCAGGTATGTGGTGAGGGATATCTTTAAAAACTTGACCAAACAGGTTTCCTTTTCTTCTAAGACAGTGAAGGAAGATTATTGGTTCTGTTTGTGGGGTTTGTCCTGCATCTCAGAAACTGCACTGTTGACACCACATTATCCGAAACCAAACAACAAAGTGTGATACTGCCAAGATAACTCTAGGTGGTGAGGCAGGGCTGGGTGGGACACAGACAGGGCCTCTTTGAGGAAGTGGTTGGGACCAGTATCCATTCTCTATTTGCACAGATGCAGATCAGGAACCTGACATCATTGACCCCTGCAGGTGAGGGAGGCTTGACATGGCCTGTGGGCATTAATGCCCCTTTTCTTCCAAAGTCACGTTTTGAGGTAATCAGCTGGGACTACTTCACTGAGCAGCACTTGTTCTCCTGTCCCGATGGCTCCCCCAAGTGCGAGCTCTCTGGAGCCAGCAAAGCAGATGTCAGTGAAATCATTGAGTCGGCACTTGAGCAGCTGAACAGTCGCTACCAGCCTCTGCTCCGCTTCAGCAAGCGGCAGTTGCTGAACGGCTACCGGCGGTTTGACCCCACACGGGGCATGGAATATACACTGGACCTGCTACTGGAGGCAGTCACCCAAAAGGGCCACAGCCATGTTCTGGCCAAACGAGTGAGCCTGGTGCGGCCCTTAAGCAAGGTGGAAATTATTCCCATGCCGTATGTGACAGAGGCCACACGGGTGCAACTGGTGCTTCCCTTGACAGTTCAGGACCTGGATTTTGTTGCAAACTTCCTGGATATGTTTGCTATGAACACACTGGACACGCATGATAACGCCTTGTTGACCTTGCTTTTCATCTACCACCCCTATGATGCCCAGCGGGTCAGTCAGGTGGATGTTTTTGCGGGAGTCAAAGCCATGGTAGGAGAGCTGGAGAAACGCTATGCAGAAGTTAAAATTCCCTGGATTAGTGTTAAAACTGAGGTGCCATCACAAGTGAAACTCATGGATATAGTCTCAAAGAAGCACCCTGTGGATACACTATTCTTCTTGGCCAGTGTCTGGACAGAAATCAACATGGAGTTCCTGAACCGCTGCCGCATGAATACTATCAGCAATTGGCAGGTCTTTTTCCCGGTGCACTTCCAAGAGTTCAACCCAGCGTTGGTGTACCGTGGTGAGCAGGCAGCTTCCTCCAGCACTGACTTCCTGAGGGACGGGCACTTTGACAGACATTCCTTTGCTGAGGCCTGTTTTTATAACTCTGACTATATGACAGCACGTACTAAGCTCGCAGCTGATATCCTGGACCGAGACGAGCTGCTGGAGAGCATGGAGGTGTTTGATGTCTTCCTCCACTATTCTGGCCTGCACCTTTTTAGGGCTGTGGAGCCAGGGTTAGTGCAGAAATATGCACTTAGGAGCTGTAATCCACGGCTTAGCGAGGAGTTATACCATCGCTGTGTGCTTAGCAACTTGGAAGGACTCGCATCCCGCTCTCATTTAGCCATGGCCCTCTTTGAGCAGGAACAGGCCAACAGCACTTGAGAGACTGGAAACATCAAGAGCTTCTCAGCACCTTAACACTTGGCACTTTCCATCCCCTTCCCAGCCTTGCCATGGGTGTAGGGCATCTGAGGTCAAGGGAGGAGGAAGACTTTCCTAGCCCCGCTCTGAGGCACAGGCCTGGGCTATGGAGGGAGGCTGTTTCTGTGGGGGTTTTGTTTGGTTTTTAAATAAAAGTTTCTTTCCAGGCAGATTTGTGTGATTATAAACTATAGGCTCTGCCATGTGGGATGCAAAGCAAGTGGCAGAGTTGATATTAACTTTAATCCACACAATTCTGCCAAGCAACACAGAGGGTGAATGTGAGCTCTGTACTGGAAGAGAATTACCTGGTGTGTGCTACTTTTGGTGCTGCTGTTGTAGCTTCCCATGTGTTTGTGTCTTCCTGCATTTATTGTTCAAGGAGATGTAAATGCAGCTTTTCTAGTTTGCTGCTGGACAAAGCTACTCCCTGCACTGTCACGTGGCTGCGTTTGGCTCCCCCATGACTGCAGAACATTTGTTTTGTTGCATAATCTGGTAATGCAAAGGAATGTACAATTCCTTTTGACATCCACCAAGCTTGCTTTGAAGAATCATAGAATGGTTTGTGTTGGAAAGGACCTTAAAGATTATCTTGTTCCACCCCCACACCAGACACCTCCCACCAGCCCAGGTGGCTCCAAGTCTCCTCCAGCCTGACCTTGAACCCCTCCAGGGATGGGGCAGCCACAGCTTCTCTGGGCAACCTGGGCCAGGCTCTCACCACCCTCACACCAAACAAGTTCTTCCCCACATCTCATCTCCATCTCCCCTCTTTCAGTGTCAAACCCTTCCCTCTTGTCCTAGGGCTCCCCTCCCTCATCACAAGTCCCTCCCCATCTCTCCTGGAGCCCCTTGAGGGACTGGAAGGGGCTCCAACGTCTCCCTGGAGCCTTGTCTTCTCCAGGCTAAGTCCCCGAACTCTCTCATGGCAAAGGGGCTCCAGCCCTCCCAGCATCTCTGTGGCCTCCTCTGGCCTCGCTCCAACAGGTCCGTGTCCTTCTGATGCTGAGGGCTCCAGAGCTGGATGTAGTGCCCCAGATGCATTTCACCTGTGCTGAGGAGACAGATCCCTGCCCCTGATCTGCTGGCAACGCTCCTAAAGCGGCCCAGGATGCTGTTGGCTGCTTTTTCTCTTGGGGAACACTGCTGGTTTAAGTTTAATTTGGTATCCATCAGGAACCTACCGATCTTTTTACTGCAAAGCCCCCAGCTTTCCAGCTGCTTCCTCCCAGCCAGTATCCCAGAAATCAAAGGCCAGAACCTTGATGTGAACTTGTGAATTTCAGTGCAATGAGCCAGTGGGTGTGACTCACCCCATTTGTGGCTGGGTAAGAACTGTTTAAGGTAAAAGCTTTTATTTGCTACACTCATGAGGTGAGGGTCTGGTGTCAGCATCAAGAGATGCTGGAAGATTAGAAAAGCTTCAGAAGTATCCAAAATCTGGGACATAGCTTCAAATTGGATAGAAATCTCAGATTTGTTTATTTAAAATTAAGAGGTGTCATGATTATATTTACATGGGAAGAAGTCAGACCTCTGCTGAGTGTCTTACTGGAATGCACGTTTGTTACTTCAAGGAGTGAGAACAAGAGAATGTCACTGGAAAGCTTGTTACAAGCGGCTGTTGTGCATGAGAAGATGCTGATCCTTGATGGTCCTAGTAAGAAAGGCACTCCAACTGCGTAAGGTATTACTTAAAATACGATGTATTATAGCTAACGCTATGAAGAGAGAATAGTATAGATAACCTTGTGTCCTTCAGGTGCGAAGGAACCCAAGGGGTGCAGCACTGAACAGTGCAGTCACGTTGTGCTTGTCTTCTTGAAGACAAAAGAGATTCTCATGCGTGAAATACAACCTCATGACACCGGGGAAGATGCACAGCTTGCAAATGCAAGTTTCAGTACGGTGTAATGCCCAAGGAGAATTCCCTGCATCCTTGCTCTAGATCACACATTTGGAAAGACTGAGAACTGACACTGGATGCTGTAGAAGATGATGTAAGCAAAGCAGCCATCTGATATGAATTGTGTGGGTAAAGCTGGTGTCGTGCAACCAAGTTGAAAGAATAAACATTGAAAACGATGCAGTAAGTTAATTGTGGGAAATCCTGTGGTAAGGAAACCAAAAGCTGAAGGGGACGTAGCAGCCGGGGATAGCTGTGATGTAAAACAAGCTGCTGCAGAGGTTTTAAAATTATATCAGGCAAGCTAGAATTATTAGTGAGTCCTCATTAGAGAAGAAAGAGAATCATGGGGAACACAATGCTGGGATTTGATGGATTGTCATTAAAACAAAAGAGGCATAAATCCAAAAATTGATACGGGTCATTGTTTGGTAAGTCACGGCCCGTGTCGGTGCACATAAGACAATGATGTGATTCCACACAGAACTTTAAACTCTTAAGAGCATCTTGTGCAGAAATTGAGGAAAGCTGGAAGATGCTTTATTTATTTATTTACTTACTTACTTATTTAATCCAGCTCTGTGGGAAAGGAAGGGCAGGCACTACTGCCAGCAAACTGCTGAGTCCATAAGATGAAAATTCTGTTTTACTGATCAAAACTCTGCATTCCAGAGCAAGATTAGGGTATACAAAAGGAACGACTTGCATCCTACAGGCAGACAGGTTAACTTTCACAGTTACGCTCTAGCTGGAATAGGCTGGGAAATTGTAGTAAACTAAAAATGCAATAGGGCAAATGCTGTAAAGATGAAAGAAAAAAAATCAAGTTAAACGTTGAATGAATTGATCCAATTACTCCAAACAAGACAAATGTTAATTGCTCTTTACAGATTCCTACCATTAGACTTTAAGCGATTGAAACCAGAAGTGCTATCTGGTAAGAAATTTTGGGAGTTGGCTTTGCTGTATAACAATACTAGCCAAGGTGGTTGTACAGCAAGAGACTTGGCAAACAGCTCGACTGAAGCCTTTGAAGTTCCACATTGAGTGTAAAGATGACCAGGCAGCCACCACAGACCTGAGGGACCGTTTGATCTAATGCAATGCTTTAAGTATTAAACAAAATGTTATACAGCAGCAAATGAATCATGTGAGTTAGGAACTGGTTGGCATATCAAATAAAAGCCAGTTTTGGATTTGGCAACTTCTACTTAGGTCCTGGGGCAACAGTTCTCCAGCCAGTGTTGTCTGACACTTAATTGATGATTTGGAAGCAAATGTAAGATCTTTACTGATAAAATCTGCAGCTGATGTAAAAAATGAGCACTGCAAAAAACAGTCATAAAGACAGGAGAACAATGGAGAAGAGTGTGCAGCAGAGCAAGGCTGTTCACACAGGTTTTGTCTGAAAGCAGCCAGATGCCAGTGTACGTGCTTGGGGAAAAACAGAGCTATCCCAGCCCTGTAAAGTTTATAGTTTAAGATATGTGAAGACAGGTCTATACGGCTAGGCAGTCTGTGTGAAACTGATGCTGTCAGTGTGAGAGACAGCAATAAGGCTCCTGGTGGCACAGACCTTTTTCTTAAGGCTTGAAGGGAACAGAGAGGAAGAAAAAAAGAACATACAAGAGATTGACAAAATTTTTCTGAAGATTGGAAAAAATATTTTACAAGGAGAGATGCAGAACTCCTGTAGTGATAAGACAAGTGGCAATGGCTTTAAACTGGTTCTAATGGCTTTAAACTAAAAGAGGGTAGGTTCAGATTACATACCAGGAAGAAACATTTTACTCTGAGGATGGTTAGACCCTGGCCCAGGTTGCCCAGAGAGGTGAGTGGTGGATGCCCCATCCCTGGAAACATTCCAGGTCAGGTTGGACAGGGCTCTGAGCAACCTGATCTGGTTGAAGATGGTTGGACTGGATGACCTTTAAAGATCCCTTCCAGCCCAAATCATTCTGTGATTCTATGAACTCTAATTAATGAGAAGGTTGTGAAGTGATCTGATTCAGGTGTATTTTTTGCTGATTATGAATGCTGGAAACTAAGGAGATTTTTATCAACAAGGCACAACAGCAACACCAAAACTAGCAGCTTTAAACTGTAACAGATAATTCCAATGGAAAATAGGGATCTGCTTTTAGTGGTGAAAGTGATTAGCTAGTGAAATTAGAGTGGTAGCTCTTCAGTACATTACAATTTACTTGGTTTGTGCAACAGATCGTTGGAAGTCCTGTGAAATTTCTTGTTATATGTTAGTAGGCAGAATTAATGGTCCTTCAGGGCCTTAAATTTCATGACTGTGAATATATAGTGGATGAAAGTTGCAAAAGAGAAATCCATCAAAAGCTATTAAACAGAAAGCCAACACCTCTGTCACAGCAGGTCTCTGAGTCACAAATCATGCTGAGCTAGGAGAGCATCCAGGGAGGTGTCAGTGTCCACCATGTTTTTATGATCTTTTCTAGGCATTCAGTATTGGCCACTGTTAGGAAGAGGGTAAATCAGCCAGGTCTACCTATAATTCGATTCTGTACCACCATTTTTGTGTCATTATCTGGAAAAAAAAATAAGGGCTAGACATTTTTCAAGGACACACTTTATTTCAGCCAGAAATTATAAAGTGCATGAGGATCGTGATATGGAATTCATGGGGTCATGGAGTGGCCAGGAAGACAAATTACCATGGTTGTCATCTTTGACCTTGTAAACCCGAGAAAATGCATACCCTCATCCGGTGCCTGTTGTGCCTCCAGCTGTGCCTGCCCTGTCGTTCTCCAGGTGCGTGTGCTTGTGTGTGTACTTCACCTTATTTGAGCTCCACGTCCTTGGATAGTTTTCTGCCTTGTCTTAAGTTGTGGTATAGGTGACGTGCTCTGCTGGATGTCCTGGACCAGCTCACTTTGTTGGAACAACCTTTGCTGGTCCCAGAGAAAAATGTACAGTATAGGTTACAAACATAAGAAGCTTTTGTCCCAGCTGCATTTTTAACTTCAAGAAATAGGTGAAAACAGACTCAACATCTTCTCACTTAGGAAGGAGCTGCTGCTCTATCCCTAACTAAAAGGTTTACTTTTTTTAAAAAACAAATACAGATATTGTGGACTTGCATATTGTGTCTGGTCATAGTGTTCATCAACTTTCCCCGAGACCGAAAAATGAATGGTGTGAGTCTGCCATGGGAGGGGGATGTGCAGCATGTCTCATGTGGGCAACCCACTGGGCTGACCTAGATCACAGATGACAATACTGGATTTCCTCATTCCAAAGTGGTCCATGACCAACTGCCAGCACTCAGAGTGCAAGACAATCGCTTCAGATAGTCTGGGCTGTTCCTCAGAGAAGCTTTGCAGTTGCTGTTGTTCGGTTTGGATGACCAGACACAGAGAACAATATAATCTCATCAAAAGGTGTGCATTTCCCCAGCAAAATCAAGGTATTCTTGCTCAGCAGACTCCTCCATTTGTAACTCTATCGAGTTCTTTTATGAGGAACTTGCTCTCTTCTCTTTGACCTTAATCACTACACGGAACACGCTGTACAGCGCTGCAGAGTGTGTGCAGGCTGCCATCTCCATCTCCTGCCAGGAGTCCAGGCCTGGACCGCTGCACGGGGCTGTCTTGAAATGCTGTCTGGGGGTGTCCCCCTCATGAATCGTGTTCCTCGGCCAGGGCAGTCGCCCTCCTCCGTTCCTCCTTCAGACTCTCTTTCCTGGATGTACCCAGCACTTATGTTATCTTCTCCATGGGCACACCGGACCATTTCTTCCAGGATGCTCAAAGGTGGCAGTTTCTAGATTACAGGTAACACAAAAACTCATTTTCCATTTACAGCAGTGTTTTTCTAGTGCAAATGGCTGTAGCAAAAAGCTGTAAAATGTGACACACATGAAAAATGCAGACTGAAAAAGCTGAAGGCACATAAATATATAGCTCCATTCAAAAATACTCAGTGACACATAAATCCACCTCATAGTCTTTATAAGATTTTATTTCCGCTTTCAGACTTACACCGTTTTTGAGCACTTGGGGTTGGCAGAATTGCTTGGCTTCTGCTCACCTGATACTCCTTCTAAACTGAGCCATTTCCTTTCAGCCCTTTCTCACAGATCCTTAGATCATCACTCAAAATTACTTTCAGTGCTCATCATTCATCTTGGTTTGGTGCTGCTTCAACTTCAATCAAACTCTCTTCAGTGCTTCTTCAAATCCATCTTTGAAAGGGTGCATCATCAATAGCTCCCAGTAGATATCCACAAGGTGTTTGTCCTGGCCTTTCCCTCTTGAAATTGTACAGCAGCACAACAGACTCGGGGTCACCAAACCCGGCACCCTCATCCCCCCCAGGAGTCACCGAGCTCCTGAGGAGGAGGGTGTGCAGACGAGCGCGCAAACGCAGGGCGACAGCTCTCGGTACAGGCCCGTTCTCAATCTGAACCATCACACACGCTGCAAAGCTTCCCCCGGGCCCGCTCCCGACGCGGGTTATCGCCGTCCCTGTCACCACCCAAACCGGACACCCCCGCCCGGCACCGGCCGGCGACGCTCCGCG
>VXBJ01000502.1:9948-84270 GCA_013400055.1 Nycticryphes semicollaris | reverse complement strand
AAATTCTTAGGTCTGCTGTTTCAGTGTTGTTATCTTCATTGGAAGGAGTTGTTACAGTTTTCTGTGATTAAGTTTTCCATCACTGTTCTGTCCTTTTCTGTTCAGCTGAATGTTCTCTTGGATTCCGAGTCGAGGAAGGGCTATAGGACCATTTACTTTGGCATATTCCTGAAGGTAGTGGGTACCTGTGTCCAGCTCACAGCTGTTGCTGGGTAAGGGTGTGTGGTTTGGTAGTTCTTCTCATTCAGGTCCCAAAAGATAGAAGACACAGAAGTGTGGATGAGAGCTATTTGGCAGAGGGAGGGACCAAACAAAAAGGGGGTGACTGTAGATGCTTGGCAAAATAAATTGGAAGTAAAAACAATGAGAATAATAACCTGCTAAGCAGGACGCACTTTGGGGATTATATTTTTTTCTTGTGTTTGCAATTATGGATGGTGTTGGGTTCAAGATGACTACTGAATGGCAAGCAGCAAATGTGGCAAAAGGCTTTTTCTAGTTGACATCTAGGAAAGTTTCTTTCCTTTTCAGTCCTGAAACCCCACTCCATTTCTTTCTGTTCCTGTAACTATCCCATGCAATGTTCTCTATGCTAGCTTGTTAAGAACCCGTTGATGTTACAGTTGACATGGAATATACTCACTAATGTATATTCCTGCACAGTGTCCACAACCCTTGCTGGCATCAGAAGAGCTTATGAACTACATGCTATGGGGTTGGAAGTGACCTCTGGAGATCGTCTAATCCAACTCTCTCCCAGAGAAGGGGCAGCCAGAGCGGGTTCCACAGGAAGGTGTCCAGGCGGGGTTTGAATGTCTCCAGAGAAGGAGACTCCACCACCTCTCTGGGCAGCCTCTGCCAGGGCTCTGCCACCCTCACAGCAAACAAGTTCCTCCTCAGCTTGAGATGGAACTTCTTATCTTCCAGTTTCTGCCCATTCCTTCTTGTCCTGTCACTGGGCACCACTGGAAAAAGACTGGCCCCGTCCTCCTGACACACACCCTTTAAGTAAAACTCCGTTAGCTTTTTGATGAAAGGTAAGGTGTTAACTTTAACCTTCAGTACTCTTCACCACTTGGAGCTCACTCGCCTTCCAGTGTGATATTACCATAGTAGCTTCCAAACAGACTGCTTGGGCTAACACCTGGAATTTGCTGGTCTCCCCTTAAATTGAATAGCATTTAAGAAACTTAGCTTCTCTGGAAAGGTGCAGTTGGACGAACTGAATGGTTCTTAATTTAAAATCTTAAGAATTAAGAGTTCTGGTGTTATACCATGGAAATTATCCAGGGTTTTAATTTGTACAGAAGTGCCCTAGGTACATAAAACCAGCAAATAACTACAACTTGCATACTCTTTCTTCTAGCTCACAGAGTTACTGCTGTGTTCTCCTTACTGCTTTCATAATGTAGACAGTGGCTAGTCGGTGTTGTTCAGGAAATGTTACTCAGAGGTCATCAAGTGAGGTATGTCTGATTTTTGTGAATTGAAAGCCTGAGATGCCCTTGTCCAGTGTTTGTGATACTGAGTAAACATGAAAGTAACAGTGATGTGGTCGTTCTTGTACCTGGGTGTATTGACCGTGCTGGCACTTCAGTGCTGGACAAGGGTCCCATGAATTTTATGGAAAGCTGTTTTGATCTTCCTTCCATTTTTTTAAAAAAACCTCTCTATTCATTGGTTCTAGTGTTTGAGAGACAAACTTCCTGTCCTTTTCTTTATGGCCTCGGATAGTCCAATAGCCTTTACTATTTTGTACTCTTACTATAATGACAATGGCTGTATTTGTCTATGGTAGTATTCCAAAGCTAGGGGTAGAACCATTTACCTTTGAATATAAATATCTCCATGGCTGAAATGAAGTCCTTAGCTACACTGAAGATTTTGTTTGCTCCAAGAATGTCTGTTTCAGAGACTAATCAACATTGTACCTTTTACTTTTTACCCTGAAATTTTTTACCCTATGCCTGTGAATGCATTTAAAAAATTATTTGTTTAAAGGCAGTTCAACTCCTTTCTAGATCCTAAACTGCACAGAAGAAAACACAATCTACCAATAATATATTTTAAAATGTATAGGCATAGCTATTGCACTGATGTGGGAAATAATATAAATTTAAATTTTGATAAGCATGTGGCCTCTGATTTGCAAATGTACTTTTGATGATGTGAAAGAAATTGGAGTTCATTTGATGAAACCGCAAGGCCTAACATGGCATAACATTCAAAATTTATAAATTAATGTTTTTTAAAGATTTAAAATGCTCATTTGTCCCTGGCAGGATACGTATGATTCATGGCAACTGCAGAATTCACAGTTAAAAGACGATGTCTAGATTGAAAGTCAGAGCTGTGTTTGCAGCTGTTAGATCAGTGAGGAATGATTTTTTAAATGTAACTTGTAGGTAATTTTTGTAAGCTTTCCATTTCCACGGTAGAGAAGGGATATACTGTAGGATTAGTGATTTGCTTATTTATTTATTTATTTATTTTTATTCTTCTTTGAGGTCACAGGGATACCCACATAACTGAGCCGCTGGTGTGCTGATCAGATTCTGGTGGATGGTTGCCAATAGAAGTAGTTGCAGGACCAATAGGTCCATGTCTGTCTTGTACAGTGGGCCGCAGAGCTGGACCCAGGTGAGGTCCACCAGAGCAGAGTAGGGAAGGATCCTCTCCCTTGACTTGCTGGCCACGCTTCTTTTGATGTAGCCCAAGATGCAGTTGGCTTTCTGGGCTGCAAGTACATGTTGCTGACTCACGTCTAATTTTTCATCTACCAGCACCCCCAAGTCCTTCTCTGCAGAGCTGTTGTCAGTCCGTTAGTCCTCCAGTCTGCACTGGTATTGGTGATCACCCTGACCCAGGGGTAGGACCCTGCACTTGTCCTTGTTGAACTTTGAGGTTCACATGGGCCCACTCCTCCAGCCTGTCAGGGTTCCTCTGGGTGGCATCTCTTCTCTCTGGCCTGTCAGCTGCACCATTCAGCTTGGTGTCATCTGCAAACATGCCAAGAGGGCACTCAATCCCACTGCCTATCTGTTCTGAGGGTGGTGAGACCCTGGCCCATGTTGCCCAGAGAAGCTGTGGCTGAGACAAAAGAAGTTATACCCCCCAATAAATGAGATGGGGAATTTGGTGACAACTGACATGGAGAAGGCTGAAGTACTCAAGAACTTTTCCCCCACCTCGGTATTCACAGGCAGTCGCTCTT
Source organism: Nycticryphes semicollaris (assembly GCA_013400055.1). NCBI lineage: Eukaryota > Metazoa > Chordata > Aves > Charadriiformes > Rostratulidae > Nycticryphes > Nycticryphes semicollaris. Next base: position 81,056 of record VXBJ01000502.1, on the reverse strand, counting down.
CCCAAGTCTCTTGAGTCTCTGAATCTCAAGGCAGGGACTGGGGGAATGAAGTCCCACTCATCATAGGAGAAGATCAGGCTCTAGACCATTTTGAGAACCTGAACATACACAAGTCCAGGGGACCTGATGAAATGCATGCCAGCGTCCTGAGGGGTCTAGCTGATGGTGAGTCCTGTCTCTCCGTAGTAATCTGTATTCATCAAAGAACATCCCGCTATTGTAGAAGCCAAAGCCCTGGTGTCAGCACAAGCCATGAATCCAGGCATTGATTTGCATGATCATGATGGTTTACATTACAGGTAAAAGAGACTTTTGGATCACCTGACACCTATATTTTACTGAGCACTAATGGACTTCCATTTGTCCTTCCTGTGGGCCTTAGACCTTCCAGAAAGACAAACGGCAGTTTGGTTAGCTACTGTAAGTTAGAAATGGAATATAGTGCCTGCAGAGACTCTGTCAGTGAAAGGTTTAAGAACTTAGACAAATATCTGTTAAGAAGGGTTTTGGCTGGTCAATACTCTTAATTTACCTAATTTAAAAGCTTTTTATCTCTTGGGATTTTGTGAGTGTTTGTGCTTACATTGAATGCACTTAAACATCATCATGTTAATCTCTCAACTTTGTTTAGTTCATTAAACGTGTTATTTAAATCTTTCATGGACAACATTTTTCAGACTTGTAGATTGTTCTTGGCACTACTTTATTCAGTGTTCCAACACGGGCTTCTCTAGTGATTGAAGTACATAGAGAAAATCATCCTACTACTGTTGCTTCCCCCCTTCATAAATCTAAGGGTTCCTCTGGCTCTCTTTGCCACAGTATGGCACAGGTAACTCAGTTTGAGTTGGATTTCTAGTGTGGTCTCTTCTTCCTTTTTTGGATTTTCTACTTTTCAAGACACAATCCCCTGCTTTAGGGAGATGTTTTTCATTCTTTTTTCTTAGATCATTCCTGGCCTTCAAATACCCACTTTGAAGGGTCCATCTTTATAAGATGGTTTGATCCAACAGTTCTGTCCTGCACTCCAGTTCATTAGAGGTGACTTTTTATTAATTTGCATATGCTGAATGACATTGTTGAATGTTGTCTCACATAGTTAAGAGCTCGCTCGGTAAAGGTACCTTCCCTTGTGACTACATTTACTGATTAATTTGTACCAGCAAATTGGGGATATTATTGATATTTCATAGTGATTATTTGTAATCAGAAAAAAATAGTCTAATAATCCCCACTCATGTCTCTAGAATGGTCTTTCGATTCATCATGATTAATGCTAGGCAATAAGCTGCCCCTCGCAGAAGGATCCTGTTAGTTCCCAGTAGAGCGTGTCTTTTGTTCTGTGGGCTTTGTTCTTTACAAACTTTCTCATTGTTCTCTTAATAGTTAATGTCACAATTCTGGATATTGTTGAATGAATGAAAGTATCTAGTCCAAGGGTATCTGTATATAGCTTATAAGTAATTCTGGTGCCATTTTTGTGCTTGATAGTCCAGATCTGTCTTTGGAGGGAAGCAAACCAGTGGGGAATGCCAAAAATGCCATCACTAGGTCTCCCTAGTAAAAAAAGTAGTAAAAGGAAGTGGTGGGAAGTGGATTCAGTTTGTTTGGGAAGAACATTTTGGCTTCGGGAAGGGAGCTGTATGGGACGGCTGGGCAGGAGGAACCAGACTTGACCAAAGAAGTTGGTTTTTGGAGAATCCTCACTTAATTTTAATTGTCATAGTACCAGAACTTGCAATTGTGGAGAAAAATACTGTTATGCAAATTAGAACAAACATTAATAGTATACATTGTCTTGAAGGAAGACATTTAATCCCTCAAAAGTATTACAAGTTAAGGTGGGTAACGATCTTACAGTTACATTATGAAGTGTTTCAGGTCATTTCTTATTTACAGACTTTCAATATAGTTCCTTCAAGTACCTGTAGGTTATTGATTAATTTCCCCAGTATGAATAGAATGGATGATGATTCTCCAGTAAAATGGGCAGCAGGTACTTGGTTGTGCTGAGGTAGCTCAGATGAGCAGCACACCTTTGCAGGGACTACAATGACCCTAGGACAATGCCATTCTGGGGACATTACTGCCTATTACTGTAATACAGGTTCCCTTTCAGGTATCTGTACTTAAGAAGGCTGATGGAAAAAGTGTTGAGAAGAAATGTATAAAAAGATTAAAGATGCAAATAGTGTTTTACAGTGAGTAACCACAAGGACTTGCTGTATTTCATTCACTTGGGAGGAGTTGACAGAGAGATTTTGTTCTGATCTTAAAGAATGGGGAAGATCGTTTGCAAGGCTGTTTTATGGGAAGATGTGGATTTCTAGTTTGATATGCATAACACACATAAGCATTGCTGCTTGCTTTATGTGAATTTAGGAATTATTGCTCCTACTGGCATTAGTTAAAGTATGTGGCTACACACAGCCCAGAAAGCCTTGGTGAGGTGGAAAGGGCCTGTCTGGGAGCTGTAAGTAGTGAAATGCAAACATGAAGCAAGGTGTAGTTTTACAAGAAGGACAATTAAACGGTGGAAGATCAGATGTCAGGACACAGTACGTCCTAGATCAATGGAATTCCTTAAATCAGGATTGCATTACTTTCCAGCATCTTTATAGGTCTTAAGTTAGAGTAAATTCTTTGAAGAAGCTGTCGAGTGAGGGGTGGTTGGTTGGTGCTGTGGGGGCAACTGCCCTGGATCACATCATGGGTGTAACACAGTATTTTGGTAGTGGCTGAGAGTAACTTTAAAGAGGAGCATGAAAACAGGGGAGGAATATGATGGTACTCAGCCCTAAATACTCTCCTGGGGTGAACCAGAGATACAGCATAGAAATGGTGTCACTGTATGTAAGATAAGGTCCGATTGTTTTAAGAGGCCTTCTAGCCTTAGAGTCTGTGTAAGCATTTCCTTCAGATAATCAGTATCTCTGGGAGCTTCTGAAGTACAAAAATTTAAATGGATGCTTGGAATAATTTATTTGACTTAGGTTTCCCATGCTGTGTGTGTTTGTGTGCAGACACTTAGAGAAGGTCTCTTTTGATCTGTTTTATACTTGCAAAGGGTGTTCCCACTCTCATTGCTCTGCACCATGTGTACTTCCCTCCCATCTCCATTCCCTTGCTCAGCCGAGACCTGTTACCCCTCCTGTAACACACCAGGCTTTTCTCTTATCCTTCCTCACCAGGTTGGCAAGCGCATGGCCAAAGATGCTACTGCACCGTGTTGCCAAATGACTCCTGTCTCATGCTCTTATTCCCCAGGGAGGCAAGCATGGTCACCCAAAGTTCCATCTGACACCGTCACACAGCTAGTTGGTAACTTGCGGGATAAATCTGTTCCTACCCAAGCCTTTCCCTGCACCTGTAAGGCCTGGAAGATCACCTGGGGTGCTATGTCCTTTCCCTTTGCCCCCAGAGCTCTGTCATCCCTCTGGATTTGCTCCAGGACTCCCCAGGCAGGGTGTTACTCACCATGCAGATAAGCAGCAAGGGGTGATAGTTGAAGGGCCAGACAAACCTCAGTAGTCTCCCTGCAACAACCCAGATTAGAGTCCCTAGTTAAGAACAAACCTCCCACGATGGCACATCTGACTGGCAGATGATGACCTCCATCCCCTGCAGAAGAGGAACCACTTGCTGTTTTCTCTGCCTGTTAATACATAGTTCAGCCCAAGTGGCTCTAAAGACTTCTTTGGGCTTCTTACTGTTACACCAGTACTGGGTGGCAGTAGTGAACGCAGCTGTGGGAGATGTGCCCAGGTAGAGGAACTGGTTAGTGACAGAGCTCTGGGATGAGGTGAGTAGGTTGAGGAGTATCAGAGAGTCTGAGAGAGATTAGCTGCTGGAATTGCACCCTGCCTTAGAATCGTGGAATAGTTTGGGTTGGAAGGGACCTTTAAAGGCCATCTAGTCCAACCACCCTACTATAAGCAGGGGTGTCTTCAACTTGACCAGGTTGCTCAGAGCCCCATCTGACCTAGCCTGGAATGGTTCCAGGGATGGGTCATCCACCACCTCTGGGCAACCTGGGCCAGGGTCTCACCACCCTCTTTTAGTTTAAAATCTTTACCCCTTGTCTTATCGCAACAGGCCTTTCTAAACAGGTTGTCCTCATCTTTCATGAAAGCCCCCTTTAAGTACTAAAAGGCCACAATAAAGTCTCCCTGGAGCCTTCTTTTCTCCAGGCTGAAGCCCCCCAACTCTCTCAGCCTGTCCTCACAGCAGAGGGGCTCCAGCCCTCCCAGCATCTCCGAGGCCTCCTTTGGGCCATGTCTCTCCTGTGCTGAGGGCTCCAGAGCTGGAGGCAGTAGCTGGACTACCTTCCCTGGGTCAGGCCTGTCAGGCAGACAGTACACGCGTCTCTCCGCTTGCCTGAACTTATGGCATCACCTGGCAGTGACTTCAGGGACAGGGGGCAATGGTGACAAGTTCCTCCTGCCTGGTGCAGCAGGTGCATCTTGTCCGTGACAGCCCACCTTCCATGGCCCCTTGCATCACGGGTAGGAGGCTCTGCCTGTGGGACAAGCAATGACGAGGGTGATGGCTTACGTAGGTTGGAGGTGTCGCCGGGGTTGGTTCGGTCAGTGCCCCGCATCAAAACCGCTTCTGTGAAAAGCCAGAAGACGGGCCGTTGTCACAGCTCCTCCCCAGCAGCCTGAGGAGCGTTTCCCCGGGCTGGGGGGCTGCGGTGCGGACCCCGCACTATCCCGCACTGCCGAGCTCTCGCCGCCGCCGAGGGGCGGTAGGGAACCGCCGGCTGCGGCCCCTCGGAACCAGACGGGAATCCGCCGCCTCCCCCGTGCGGTGCAGCCGCCCCGACGCCTCGGGGGAACGGAGCCCTTCGTTCTACACACGTGTTTTCCGTCGGGAAATAGTGCGAGAAGACGGAGTGTAGAGGGACGCTGTCTTTGCCAGCCAGCTTCTCTCTCAGAACAGATCAATACCACGGGAAATCCACGGAGAGGAAGGAATTTTACTGCAGGTTACGTCGGTGAGAGTGAGGTGGAAGAGCTGCAGGACAAAAGCAGGAAAAACTTGCGGGCATGCAGAGGCGTTTAGGTTGACAGTGTCATTTTAAATGTTGCTATCAAACCAGGTATTAGGGATAATCTGACATACCAAAATGCTTAAAACAGGTTCTGAAACATAGGAACAGGCAGAATGATCGACGTTCTTGGGGTGGTGGTGGTGATTATGCCTGTGTAAAGCTCCTTATGATCTGAAAGATGCTGAAATGCTTTGGGCACAATGTTCACCAGTCTCAAAAAGCAGTGGCTGTCTCCTTGGCAACAAGAAAGGCATATGTCTGTTCCCATGGAAATGACTGAGGGCTTCGCAGGGAAGATTCTGTTCAGAGCCCAACAGCGCAGGCTCCAAGCCCTTTGTTGCTGGTACCTGGAAGCAGAGGCAGTCGCACGTTCCGGTGCTCTGGTCCTGCAGCTCACAAGGAGTGAGCTGTGAATAGTATGGTGGTGTTCCTGCACCTTGTGTGAAACAGATTAATTGTGCACTACTGTTCCCATCTTAGGAGTCCTTTCCTCAGTCACTAATTGCCAGCATTGAAGACTTCTTTGCAGCTCTTCGTTAGGAAAGCAGTATTATTTCTAGCCAGAGAGGCATCGGAGAGTTTGTGATACTAGAGCGGACAGACAAATCTGAAAAATGGGAAACAAGTGTATGCAGGGAGTCTCCATCTCAGCAGTCCTTTCTGATGTCTGAAAGGAGAAAAGAACTGCGTAGAAGCACTGACAGGTCTACCCTGCGCTAGAGCCACCAAACAGGAAACTGCCAATACAGTAAACAGATGATATATAATAGGCACCAATTCTTTTAATCCCATTGTGATGCTCTTCTAAGGGAGCAAATTTATATTTATCAAGGACCAGAAGCAGGGTCCAAGCCTGGTTTGATCTTTTTGTGGGGTGGGTTTGGTTTTTTTTTTGTTTTTTAAATATGAGATGTGGGATGCAGAAGCAGTAGTGGAACAGTAATCATTTCAAAGTGATGGACTGGGAAAATTATTTTAGAACCAGCATTTTGTACGCATTTGTATGTATTATGTATAGGTATTCCTAAACAGTGTGTCTGTTCTTCTGTTTTAAAGGGTTTTTTCATCAACAACCTTCTTTTCATTCCAGTAGCTTTTTCCTAGTCCTGCAGTAAGGGATAGTAAATAGAAGTGCATGATTTACCTTCATTATCTTACTGTTTTGCCCCTTAATACCTAATTTTAAGGTAAAAGAACCTAGCGTTTTCAGTCACTGCTCTCAAACTGTCCTCTCTAACCCCTTATTCTCCTCCCCATCTCTGCACCCTGTAATTTTGCTGTGCTTGCAGGGGAAGAGCAGCTTGGTCTGCATATGTTTCCAGATAAGAGTGTTCCAGGTGTTCCGTCATTGCCTTTTTGCTGTCGGTCTCCATTCCATGGAGTTCCTTGTGTGAATCTACTGCACGTTGATTGGGCAGGTATTTCAGGTACTTGTAATGCTTAAGTCTTTCCTGATTAGAGTCATGAAATCATAGAATGGTTGGAGTTGAAAGGGCCTTCCAGAAATCAGCTGGTCCAACCTTCCTCCTGGAAGCTGGGTCAGCTGTAGCAACTTGCTGAGTACCAAGGTTGGTGAAGTTAGGAATATCTTTATCGATTGAGCTAAGTTGCTCTCTGGGCAACCTGTTCACAGTAAAAAGAAAAAAAAAAACCCCAAACCCCAAAACCCCAAACTTTTCTTGTGTGTAAATGAAATTTCCTGTATTTCATTTTGTGCTAATTGCCTCTGGTCCTGACACTGGGTACTATTGAGAAGAGTCTGGCTCTGTCTATGCCCTGCCATCAGGTATTTACACACATTGATGAGGGACCCCCTGAGCCTTCTTGTCTCCCAGCTAGAAAAAAAATCCCAGCTCTCTCAACTTTGCCTCATTACGACAGGTGCTTCAGTCCCTTACCCATCACTCTAGTTCTTCATCTATTTCTTGTACTGGGGAGCCCAGAGCTGGACACAGCACCCTAGATGTGGTCTCCAGTGGCAAGCAGAGAAGGATCACCTCCCTTGACTTGCTGGTAATGTTCTTCCTAATGCAGCTCAGGATGTCGTTGGCTACCTTTGCTGCAAGGGAGTGTTGCTGGGTGATCTCCAGTTTGTTGCTCACCAGGTCTTTTTCTGCAAAGCTGATTTCCAGCCAGTCATCCTGCGGCCTGTCCTGGTGTATGAGTTGAGTACAATTCCTCCTTCGCAAATTCATGCTGAATTCTCTTCCACCTTCTTGCCCTTCATATGCTTGATCTTCCTCGTTCCAGGAGGATATGCTTCATTGCTCTCCCTAGGATTGAGGTGAGGCTGAATGACCTGCTTTTTCCCAGTTCTTCCTGCTTGCTCTTCTTAAAGTTAAAAGTGACATTTGCTCTCTTCCAGTCCTCAAGAACTCTCCCAATCTCCATGAGTCTTCAAACGCAATTGAGAGGTGTCTCACACTAACATTGCCCAGCTCCTATAGCACTCATGGGTTCATCCTCTCAGGTCCTATAGACTACTGTATGTCCAGTCCATTTAGATGTTCCCTAACTTTGTCTTCGTCCACTGAAGGCAAATATTCTTTGCTCCAGACTCTCTTACTTGTCTTAGAAGCCTGGGATTCCTGATGGTTGATCTTGCCAGTAAAGAAGGAGGCAAAGGCAGCATTCGGTACTTTGTTTCCTATGTTCATTCTCAACATGTCCCCTACCCCATTTGGCAATAAACCCACATTTTCTCATGTTGTTCTTTTGCTGCTGATGTACTTGTACAAGCCTTTCCCTGCCCTTCATATTCCTTGCCAGATGCAACTTCAGGTGGGCTTTTGCTATCCTTATCACATCCCTACATGCTTGGACAGTGTCTGTATTCCTTCTGGGTCACCTGCCCCTGCTTCCATCTCTTTCATCCCTTGAGCTCAGTCAGGAGCTCCTTGTTCATATATGCAAGCCTACTGCTGTTTTTGCGTGATTTCCTGCCTCTTGGGATGAACCAGTCCTGAATTTGGAGGAGGTGATCCTTGAAAATCAACCAGCTCTTCTCAAACCCTCTTCTTTCTATGGCTATAAGTCAGAGGATTCTTCCAAGCAGATTCTTGGACAGGCCCAAAGTCTGCTCTTCTGAAGTCTAGGGCTGTGATCCTGTTTTCTGCCTTGCTCCATCCTCTTGTATTCCTGAACTCCTTCATCTCATGGTCCAGCCAAGGATGTCAAGACCTTCACATTCCTGACTAATTCTTCCTGGTTTATAAGAATGAGGTCCAGCAGAGCACCTCTCCTTGTCTGCTCCTCAGTTGCCTGTGTTAGGAATGAATCTTCAATGTGTCCCAGAAGCCTCCTATATGGCTTGTGCCCTGTTCTTGTCCCTTCAGCAGACTGAGGTGGTTATAATCTCCTGTGAGGAACAGAGACTGTAAACATGAGCATTTTTCCTGCTGTCTGAGTTCTCATCTATTTCTCCCGAAGCTGGTCTGCCTGCTGTTTCTGACCTATAAGATCTTGGCAATTCTCTGTTCATCCCAAAGTGGAGCTCCATGGACTCCGGCCACATTCTCGGCTGAAGGGAACTTCCCCTGTAAAGAGCCATCGCAGCGCTCCGGTTCTGCAAGAGTCAGCTACCCTGGAATTCATTGCTTGGTCAGGATGGGAAAGGAGACAGTGGCAGATGATGGTGCAGCTTCTGTGAGGAGAGAGTGGTGGCCTGTCAGTCCAGGAGTAAACACTGCACCATTGCTACAGGAATCAAGAGAACCTGTCACATCTCCATTAGCCTTAAGAAAGTGTCTTCTGTCCTCTTGCCAAGAGCAAATGACTGCAAGAGCATGTGATTCCTGCTCTCTTGCATGCTTTGCTGCAGGAAAGATCCTAACTATTGTTATTTTGGGAGGCTGTAACAGGATCAGAAGCTGCAAGACTCTTACATTGGTTAGATGTGGTCAATTCTTCACCAGCTGTCAAATGGAACAGTTGTTTCTGAAGATGTTCTGCAGGGCTTTGGTTTGAAATGTCAGGGAAATGTGTCCCATAGCACATGAGAGGTTTCACAGAACTGGTCCTTTGATAAATAAACGGAGTTAACATTTAAAGGGGGAAATAGGGGAGAGCGATGCTGAGTCTTAAAATAGGCCATAGCAAGGAGAGGAGTGTAGGGCTGCAACTCATTCTTGATTAAAGTATTTCTTGTGAGGAATGGTGATGGCTGACGGGCAGCAGCGCTGTGGCAGAGACAAGGTGTCCTGGAGCTCAGTGGCAGGATAAACACGTGGCAAAGCTGTCCCGGAGTGGGGTAAAATCACCAAATGGGTAAGCCAGAGGGATGCCGAAGTGGCCACTTTCTTACTCCTGTATTTGGCATTTTAGTTGGTTTCAGAGCAAATTTTTGCCAGTGGAATTTAATCACAGTTAAAAAAAAAAAAAGTATTTGTCAAGTCCAGCAAAACCAGAATTGCAGTGGTGAGATGCGCAATGGCAGGAGTTTGACTGCAGAAAGGAAGGATTGACTCAAATAGCAGAAGGAGGTAGAGAAACTGGGGGGGGAAGGGGAAAGTAACTGTTACCACTTGGGTGGAAGAGTTGTTGCAGATCAGACACAGTAGGAAAAGAACAGTTATGTTGTAAACAAAAGAAGCTTTTCTCAAGAGCAGAAATAGGACAAGCGTTTTTTCTGTCTTGGGTCTTTCCCCCTTCCCCACTGTTCTGTTCCCTGTATTTCTTATGGTTGGGATATTATGGATTGACCTTCCATTGCATAAACTTTTCACTGTTTTTTAAAGTTGGTTTTATGCTTGTTTAGACAAGAATATCCTACTCCAGATTAATATCCAAGATCTTAAGAAATAATTTTCTAATGTTCTTGGTATCTCAGGCTTGTAACTAGCAATGTAGAAAGCCCTTCTCTGTATAACCTGAGCAGAGATTTTTGTCTTATTATTTGGCATCATATTTATAATCAACATTCAGTGTTGCAGTGTCATATGTGCATGTTCTGAGCGCTTGGGAATCTCTTGGAAGAAGGAAGCACACTTATTTCCCAAGAGAGAGCAGGGTAGTCAAAGTCTCCCTCTGGTATGTTGTTTTTACGGTTTCAGGTTGCAGGCTGGGTATAAATTGGTCAGAAAACAGGTGCCATGGAGGGGGCACCCGGAGCAGGAATGCGGTGGCCGTTGAAGAGTTGTAGCCAGGCAGATGGTGTGCCAGGTCCTGCTCCTCAGCAGGAGGGGTGTCCATCCTCTGCCTTCCCCTGCCCTCCATCTCCTCCCTTAACTACCTTGTGCACTGTGAAGGCCAAAGATGACGCCATTTTTAGCTGTACCTCCTAGTACTCTCAGGCCCTAGAAACAGCTGAGTGCGGAGAAAGGGAAGAGCTGTGGATGTGGCAGGGAGTATGGCAGAGGGTACAGCCCGTAACGCTTCTCTCTCTCACAGTTCACCTCCACACACAAACAACCCCTGCTGATATTTGAGTTTTACCACTATATATTCTGTTTATTTTGCAAAGCATTGAATGCCATAATGATCCAGCTTAGGTTTCTTCTGCCTGTGTTTCTCCTACGTACATTTTGAAGTCCATTTAATGAGTAACTTGTGCCACCATTGACGTGCCCTGTCATTGAGACATGTTTTTTCCTGGGACGTGCAGGCGACGCGCTGCTGTGCCGACATTACACCTCTCCGAACCTGCTGCAGGGTGTTGCTGAGAGCTGTGCTCCTGCCCTGGGGACAGGGACACCAACTGCAGTGTTGGGCTGGAGCCAGGCGCTCCCCCTTCTGCAGCACTGCCTTGCTCAAACAGCCTTAGTTGAAAGCCCACGGTCCCGCCGAAGCCTGACGGCTGTAATCGCGTCGCTGTGCCTGGCACTTCCATATCCCCTGGTTTCGTATCTGTATTTAGGCACTGGGTGAGCGGAACACTGAGATTAGAAAACCCTCTTACCTGCAGCTATAGTCACAGCACAGTTCTTTCACCACAGGTTTTATTTTCCACCGCCTGCTTGAGCTTTTCCAGCCTAAACTTCTGTCTAACGGTTTAGGTCCATTTGATTTTCTTTTTTTTTCTTAATTCTGTCCTGATTGCCTGTAAAACTTTTCCAAAATCTCCTCATTTGAGGATTTAATCTACATATCTTCTACTTCCATCCTTTAGACCTTTGAAGACAGCAAAACGATCTGGGTGTTAACACCTATCCTTGGAGTCCTTAGTAGTTACTTCCCTTCCACTTGGTTTTTATTGTTTGTTTATAACCTTTCAGTAATTTTTATTTGTCCTGGCAATTAGATACCAATTATGCTCATGTTAAGAATTGCAGGCATATAATGGTGTCTTACTAGATTGCATTTAAGTTACATTTGCCATTTCCCACTGGCTGCCATTTTCCAAAGTCCATCCATTGATGTTTGCTGTAATTATGTACCATTTGAGAATAACTTTGACTTTTTGGTGGGGTAATCTGTAATTGTTGTCATTATTCAGCCAAATAAAATAATTTTAAAAGACACTTGGGCTTGTCTGACAAAGCAGTTTTTTTATGATCATAAATGTTACTTGTTGCTCTCAGTTCTTCCGTTGTGCTCTGTCTGATGTGGGTGTTTTCACCTATTAATTGTTCTAGTTCAGTTGAAATGGGAGGAGGATTTATTAGGCAGTCTATGCCAAGATTGCTGTGTTTTCCTTCTTTGGTTATGTGTTTTCTCCAGTCTCCCAGAGCTTCCTAAGACTGTTCCTCAGTTCTTGCGTAGCTTTGCATATTAACACATCCTTCAGTCAGCATTTACTTATTATTGATTTGCTTAACCTAGAGAGACTTTTCAAATTATTTTCAGTGAGAACGGGCTATAATTCGTAGCATTATTAGTATTAATCAAAACGGGATTTTAAAAAATACTTTTTCATGATAAAGAAACAGGAAATCCTGTTGGTTTTTCTATAATACAGAAGGGCAAGAATGCTGTATGCAGTTGCATTAGTCTGATCCTAAGTCCACACAAGACTTAAGAATGATTTTTGAAAGAGAAAATAACTGCGCATGAGGAGGGTGTAGATGGGCTAAAAAAGCAGCGTAAGTTTGCTAACCTACTCTTTCTCAGTTAATTTTCTACACAAAGGAAACGGTGTGCATGTCATTTACCTAGACTGCAGTGAAGCCTTTCATACGGTGCAATCTGAAAATTCAGTTGGGGCTCAGAAGACAGATAATAGAGGAATGGCAGGGTAGGTAAGGAGCTCGGTTAAAAAAAAAAATGGCACAAAAGACACTGCAGGATTGGCCTTGGGATTGATGTCATTTAATATTTTCAGTGATGCCCATGGCACTAAAACAGGAACCAGAGTAATTAAATTTGTTGATGATGCAAAATAGGCAGGTATCATGGAAGCAGAAGAGAGTAAGTGATACGGAAAGAACTGGATGGTTCTGAAGATTGTGCAAACAGAAATCAGATGATGGTAACAATATAGTGCACACTCATGCACTTGGGGACTTGTAACAGGACTAAGTGCCGTAAGCTGGAAGCTCATCTAATGGTAGTGGTTAAGGAGGAGACACAGCCCAGTACATTAGTCCACTTGCAGGGGAAGGTGGGTTTATTGCTGTCACAATATTGTGGAAGGCATTTGTGAACCTGGAAAAGAGATCTGGTTGAGATTCTGGTGAGAGAGGCATTAATGCCACATGAGACCCTGGCCTTCTGGGGATGTGGGTGCAGCTCTGCTCGCCCTTGCTCCAGACTGCTTAACTGGGATGTGGAAAAGTCTGGTGGGCTGATAAGATATGGGCTCTCAGTTTGAAGAGGCCAAATAACAGCTTCCTTTGTTCAGTCTGACAAGGAGAGGAGCAAGTGCTGTGACTGCTATGTATAAATGCTTCAAAGCATAAACACCACGCAAAGAAGAACCATTAAGGGCAATGATGGCAAAAGACTAAATGGGAGTAGCCAGACAGACTAAAAGAACTTTCAAGGAACTCATGTTTTTTTAGCGACTGTTCCATAGGAATAATGAGGTTCAAAGTGGTGTGCAGTACATGTTTGAAAGGGTTACACATATGACATGGGTGCTGTTGATTATACAGCAGTGACTTGCTGACCCAGTGGCTCCCCGGTCATTGTTCTGTCAATTAATGAATCCTTTATGATGCTCTTATCAAGTACACCCCAAAGCTATTGTTCAAACTCACCAAATATCCTGAAGATACTTATGCTTTCTGGACGAGGGGGCAGTAGGTGTGGGGGTAGGTGTTGATAGGTCTTCTTCTCTGACCTGTTCTTGGAAGCCTTTGGTGATGGAGATTACCATCCAGCTGGACAAACTGTCCCAGAACATCTCTGCTCTTACTGCTGTACTTTTCTTTAATTGCTACTGTTAAGTCTTCCTGGGAGAAATTTCAATCCATTATTTCTTTACTCTGTGTATGGGGAACAGCTCATCACAGTATTTGCAGCAGCATTTTGGATATTGGAACACTGTTATTTGTCCCTTTTGGGGCTTTACAGTTCTTTTCACGCTGTTCTCCCCTGAACCATCCTAATTTCTCCCACACACGTTTCCTCTGATGCAGAGCACCCCACACTGCAAAGGACAGTCTGGTCAAGATGTTAACAATTCATACCACAACAGAAGGATTACTTTGGAAGAGTTCCACAGCAATACTGGCAAAATTTAATTTTACAGCCTCAGGGAAGTATTGAGCTGGGACTGCTTGTGCCCTGGAGAGGACAAGGGAAGTGGAAGAGGCAGAGACAAAATGTGGAGGAGAAAAAGAAGGAACTAAAGTGTTGTCGTCACTTTTTATGCTGCCACCAAGGACATAAGAGAAGTGGGACAGCATTCAGTTACCACTCTTCTGGGGGTTTTTGTCTGCTTATTTTGTGTTAACCCACATTCAGTTTATGATCTATTATATCCCAAAATATTTTTTTCCGAAAAAAAAACCCTAAATACTCTTCAGACAGTTGCTCTCCATCTTCTGTTTATATAGTTGTTGATTTCTGTCTTGATGTAGAACCTCAAACTATTTCTGATTAAATTGTGTCCTGTTTTTTTCAAACCATATCTCCATCTTCTTGGGATTTTAATTTTAATCATCTCTCCCAGCATACCTGTAACCCCTCCAAACCATAAGTTGCTAGGATATTTAATAATCATGTTCTCTAGTTCATTACCCATATTGTTGATGAGCATGTTGAATAGTTCTGAACTAAGGAACGAGTTGTCATTTCTTTAGAATACCAGAGCCTCAATCTTGGGATATTTGTTGTCTGTTTTTCAATAAATTTTCTATGCCATACTGCATCCATTCCAAAACTGCTGAGAATATTCTGAGGTTCAGTGAACTGACTGAAACTGCTGACTTCCATGAAAAGTGGGCGAGGGGAACCATGCCTCTTTATCGCAATGAGCACCTTTGTGCACTTCTTCAATTACCTGCACATCCAAAAAAATGAAAGCAGCTAAAAACATCCAGAGCAACAGCTTGGTTCATATCTCTCTAACAGGACCACCTTAATTTAACAATCTTTAAAGCTTAAATAATAGCACTGGTGTAAAAACAAAGCACACAGAGTTGGGGGAGAAAAGGTGGTCTGTCAGATCCCCAAGAGGTCAGGAGGAAGAATGTCAGCTTTCCCTGGAAATAAAAGTGGGCTTGGAATATAGTGTAAAGAGGGCTCAAAGGGGAGCAGTGTGAGGCATGAAGCCTCCAAGACCTGGTAGAGGAACACAGGAAGTACAGAATGAGTCCCACACCACTGACATCTCCTGGACCAGAGATGGCTGGGCGTTGCCAGGACACTGGCGGCAGCTGGGGAAGGCTTGGGTTGAGCCAAGCACTTTCTGAAAGAACACAGGTGCTTATTTTATACACTTTTATGAAAAAACAAAAAACATGTAGGGAAAATAGGGAAAGAAACAATTTAAAATACAATTACATGAGTTGTCTCTTCATTTGTGAGAAGACATTCTTGCCCTGTAACCTCAACGCATCTGTCCAGATGCATTGCAGTCCTTTTGTGGCGAGTAAGAGAATCACAGGAAACGTGTTTCATTGTCAGCCAGGTGATGCTGGGCAAGTCACTCCCAGCCTTTTGTGCCTTGTTTTCCATTCACAAAACAGAAGTGCTACTTTTACTGTTTTATTTTCTAAAGCTCTTGGAGAACTGCAATCGTACTAAGAGCTTATTTTTATTATTACTTTTAATTTTTTTTTTTTTACTTATTGAGTCTATGGCTACAGTGAGTCTGTCATTCCTTAATGGAATGGAACCATGTAATTTGATGTTCTTCTCAGGAAATCTCTTTATATAATGCCTATTAAGAACATCCAGATAGCATACAATACAGATTGTACCGTATTAAATTGAAATTCAGTAACACTTCCTAATACATCCTCCTGGATGCAATAAAGCAGCCGGCTGTTGAGGGAGACAGGACCAACTGTAGCTCATTATCTGTGGCTCATTACGAAGATAAAGCAGCACCTTCCCGGCTGCCCGGGAACGGACAGCGGTGACCGGGTGCAAGGTGTGTCCTGCTGCTGCGGCGAGTGCGGGCCGCTCGCCGTGTTCCTTGTCTGCCGCCGGCAACGGAATGTGCCATGGCGGGAGTCGCAAAAACACTGCGCCGGGACCCATTCTGCTTTGTCCTCCGCCGCCGCCTGCCCCCTTCCGCCGCTCTGGCTGACACCGCAGCTCTGCACCTCGCCCTGCAACATACACACACACCCCCCTCCCCGGGGCGGTGGCCCGGGCCCCGCCCGGGTGGGCTCGGCGGCGGCGCGGAAGGGGTTAAGGCCGCTCCCTCACGCGCGTCCGGCCGTCTCCGCCCGCGCGTCCCCCGCTAGGCCACAGCTGACCTTCACGGGAGCCGCGCCGGGCATGCGCCGCCGCACCCGGGGTCCGGCGGTGCCCGCTGCGGTTCGGCTCGGCCCGGCCCGGCCCGGCCCGGCCCGGCCCATCCCATCCCGGCGCCTGCGGCACGGTCTCCGCGCGGCCGGGGCCGCGGCTGGCGTACGCCCTGCCCGTGCCGGGCGCGCCGTTGCCATTCGGTGCCGATGGTGTTGGCGGAGGAGCGCGGGGGGACGCGAGGGGGGACTGCGCGCCCCGCCGCCCCGGCCCCTGTCCGCGTCGCCGCGCTAGTGCGGGGTTGAGCCGGCGGGAGTCTCCCGGCCAGCGGAGCCGGGCCGTGGAGGCCGCAGCTTGGAGCCGCGGTGGGCCGGAGCCCGAGGGTCTGGCCTGTGCCGAGCGGTGCGGCGACGGCGGCCACCCGGCTCCCCGCGGGGAGCAGGAGCAGCAGCACCTGCCCAGCCCCGAGTCAGTGACCCCGGTGCGGGAAGAGCTGGTGCTGCCGCGGCGGGTGCAGGAGCCAGGGCTCAGTGCTGTTCTTAAAGAAAAAGTGTGCTGCCCTGCTGGCAGCAGGGGAGGGGGTTCACGAGATAGGAGCCAACTTCTGTGTGCTTCTGGCATTGAAAAAAGAAACATGGCAGATGCAGGCCCAGGGCCACCTTGCCAGGGCTGCTGACACATTGAATCACAGAATCATTTAGGTTGGAGAAGACGCTTAAGGTCAAGCCCAGCTGTGAGCTTAACCCTGCCAAGTCCATCAAACACACAGCCGTTCCATGCAGAGTACGTGTGCCTGTAGCCCAAGTCAGCAGGAACCTCGGGGACAGTTCAGGCACTGACTAAGGCCACACTTGCCTGGCATGTTCCTTCTGAGGGTCTGAGAGGGAGAGGGGGAACTGATACCAGTGCCCACCTTCCCAATTTTGCTGCGATTCCCATGGCTAATGGCACACAGCAGCGCTTGGATTGGGGTCACCCTAAATATCGTTGGAGGTTGTTGCCTTTGTCCCCATGTGTGAAAGGCTGTACGATCTTTGTGGCTTGCTCTGCATTACCAGCTAATGCAGTATCTCTTCTGTGCTTGTTTTTATTACTGGTTGAAGGGGGAAATTTATCTATTTGTTCCAGATCTCTCTTCTCTTAGCAGCCTTGCCAGAAAATTCACAGCCCCTAGACAAGAATTTCAAGTAGAGGGATAGAATAAACCCCTCACGTAACCTGGCAACATCTTGCCTGTTGTTGTGTTAGGCAGACGGGGAAGCATCAGCCCCTCGCAAGCAGCAGACGCGCAGAGCTGTGGGTGAGCAGATTGGTGCCCCAGGCCACCGCTGCCTGCCCTGCCATCATGGAGGAGCTCGTGCTGCTGCTCGCAGAATGGCCGCCGCACTGGCCGGTGTCCCTCTGGGGCCGCTGCAGCAGCAGGCGGTGGTGGGGGGTGGGTGGGTGTCTCTTGTCTGTGTCCCATCCCCGAGGTGGCAGGTGGGCCCCGTTTCCCCTCAGTGTCCCGGGGTGACATGTGTTGTTGTGCAGGGCTTTGTGTGGTGAGCAGTGAGCTGCTGATGTGTCACAGCAGCTGTGGTGTTCATAGCGTGTCTGCGCCCGTCCATCATCCGGGGCCTCTAATGGATCCGCTACGGTGGTGCCAAAGCTCCTGAGGGCTGTCACCCCACAGGGCCTGCGGGCGCTGGCAGCACGGAAGCTACCGGTGCTGCCCCGCGGCCATGCTGTCCCCCACCCTGTCTCCCTGCCGCTCTCACAGCGCCTCCCCCCTGGCCTCCCCAGCCTCTCCCCTCCCTGTCCCGGCTCTCTGCCTCTCGCTGCTGCTCTCCCTCCTCCGGAGGGTGGGAGCTGGGTCCCGCTTGCTGGAAAGGCTGCCAGCGAATGTTTCTGCGCTGCCTGCCAGGTCCCTGGGGAAAGGGCCTGGAAACGCGGCGCGGGAGGAGCAGTGGGAGCGAGGGAAAACCATTGTTTCTCACTGCTTCCCTGCTGCATTTTCCAGTGGGAAAACGCTCCCTGCGCGGTGCCGAGTTGTATGTGGCTGCTGAAGTTGCCCCCTCCCCCTTCCCCCTTGCCCCAGAATCCGCCATCCCCGGCAGCGGAGGAGGAGCGGCTGCAGCACCGCCACCAAAAACCTGAGACGCCTTTTCCATTTGCCTCCAGCTTATCTCTGCTGTTTGGACAGAGAGGTTTAAAAAGCTGGATTTTCTGTCCCTGCAGAGTAAACACGCAGAACCCGGCAGCACAAACTATTTCTGGCTTATCAGCGGAGGAATGCAGCAGCTGAGGCCGGGCGCGGGTGGGCCGTCAGCAAGGCCCTGAAGGGGCCCCCTCCCCACTCCGCGCTATTAGAAGTGTGAGAGCCCAGCAGGACTCAGAGGGGAGAGTTGGAGAAAAAGGCAGAAAAGGGAAAGAAAGAGGAAGAGAGAGAGTGAGAGAGGCTGAGCAGACCCTGATGGCTACAGACGAAGTTACAGGAGGGGCTCGCAAAGCTACGAAAAGCAAACTTTTTGAGTTTCTGGTCCATGGGGTGGTGAGTCGGGAAAGTTAGTGAGCTGGCTGGCTCTGAATAGAGGGATGAGTGGAAACTGGAGGTTCTGTGCTGGGCTGGATCTGCTCCTGCAGTGTGTTCCTGGGGTGCTAGTAGCTGCCTCCCCAGGAAAGCGGCGGGGTCTGTAGAGCCCCCAGAATATGCACTGATTCATTGATAACGTCGGCTTGTGTCTGGGGGGATGTGTGCTGTGATTTTTGCTTTGATTCTCCATGAATGGTGAATAGCATGCTTTTGAGCCTGATCGTGGTGCAGAATCTGCACTGGATCTGACCCAAATGGGCTTGTAGGACACTTTGTTCTGTAATCAAACTTGTGTTTTGAAAAACAATTCTGATGAAAGCCTGATGAAGCCTTGTGGTACTGCCTCTGGTTCTTGTCTCCAGTCTTGGCTCTTGTGTATCCTCTGGCTACTTAACAGGTGACTTTCAGGGGCTTGAGGAGATTAGCTCTGCAGATCTGTAATGGTCTATGGGAACTCACCCATGGGAGAATTTCAGGGTGCCACGCTTAATTAAAGCGATCTTTCAGGCCTTTAAAAATTTTTCAGCTTTTGTTTGAGAATCAGGTCTTCAATCTCCATTTAAGGGGAAATGCTAACCCTGTTTTGCTGCCATTGGAAACGATGTTCTTTGAATGAATCTCTAGTGTTTGAGAGCAGTCACCATTTATAACATTTGGATTTCCCGTATTGATACACATTTAAAAAAAAAAAAAAAAAGACTGCTAAAGGACTGCTCTAAGGAATGTCGATGTTATTTGGATACTGATAGCCCTGAGTGTTTTCTCTCTCAACATTCTGCCACCTCCTGTGGCACCTTTTTGATGATATCAAGTGGGGATTCCTTTGCAAAGATTGCATAAATCTGTGGCGCTGATGGTAGGCTCCTAAGTTGTCTCCATAGTTCAGGTTTACTCTAGATGAATAGGATCTAGCATGTGTCCTGCAGATCCTAGTTACGGTGGAACTTGCAGGTTTAAGGACTTTCAGGTGTCATTCTGTGCCAGTGTGACAGTGAGTGGGTGATGTGGTGGCAACGTGCAGGAGACTGCGGCGAGGCTGGGGGACCTGCAAGGACACTGAGGAGCGGGTGTGCGGCAGTGGTCTTGGTGTAGGCTCATTGAGGAGGTCTGGTTCAGGAGGGCTGAGTTGGGCAGAGCCATGGGCAAGGTGGGAGGGGTGAGCATAGGGGTTGCTTTTGCCTTTTCCCAGGTTTCTCTTGGCATTTGCACACCTGTGGTCTTCCTTTAGCATCAGGAAGAGTGGCAAAAATAATTATGTGAATTTGCTTCTTCCATGTCTAGATGGACTTTGTGTGTAAGGAGCACGCTTCCCTCTTAAGCATGGGAATTTTTAATTTATACCAGAATGAATGTACCAGTACTCATTTCCATTACTTCATTGGATGCGAGGCAAGTCTGTCTTTTTTGGTCTGGGAGTTTTGCCACTGGTGGCACCTTACTTGAATAACTGTGTTTGCCTGGAATATCTGCATTTCTTTGTCATCTTCCTGCCACTTGCTAGTGAGGATGGGCCTTCTTGTCTCTTATTATGTTGCCTGAACACCTCATGGACAACTCTCTCCTTTCCCCCATGATCTCCTTCTGCTTTTGTTTGTTCTTCCCTTTAGTTTCTTCCTCATCTCAGGCTCATTTTGATCAAAACACAGGTTGAGGTAGTCTGTCTTCCATCACTTAAAAAAGTTTTATCTCTTCAGGTCTTGTATCCTACCAAGTAAGAGAATGTGCCATCATAGCCATTACCTTGTGTTTACATATTGCTGGCTATTGAGTTGTATCACCATCCACAATGTGGATGAACTAATTCATTGGAAAGTCAACTTACATAGCAAACGTTTCTGGAATTTCTTGGAGTCAGGTTCTACTCTAATTCCAGGGGAAAATCTCCTCTTTGAATTACTGATTTTATTTATTTTATCTATGATAACGTTATTAGATTTGATTATTGCAGGCTTCTTTCCCCACTCCCCCTAAAATGGGGAGAGGTAAATAGAGGTAGAATGTTGTGAGAAAATTTTTTTGCCGTGTGAATACTTAAATGAACAGGATAATTTTGCAGTATTTCCTAAGGGCAATTGGCTTTTGGATTCACTTAATCTTTCTGGAAACACGTTCCTTCACTAAGGTCACCTCGCCCTTTGCTCTTGTGCACTTGATCTTGCCTTTGTTCTTTTCCGTAGTGCCAGCTGAGAAGATGTTCCTTGTTTGTCCCAGTCAAATAGGATACCTTGGAGAGGTGACATTTCTTAACGCTTAAAAATCTCAAGTGTGATACTTCCTTCTCATCCTGCTTGAGTTCTTGATAGTTTGTTACACCTCTGGTTAGCAGTTCCTCTTTTAAAAAGGTTAGAATTCTTTCAGGTATTTATTTTCACAATTCTTTTACTCCTGTTCTGTTTCATCAGGGTCTTGCACATCGTTTTCTGGGAAAAGAGATATCCTACCCACCCCCCACCTCCCAGAGGGTTCATCCTTTACTTTCTCCTTTTTTTTTCTTTTTTGTTTGTTCCCCTCTGCTCTATTTCTAGCACTTTTATGGATAAATATGGATTTAATGACCACATTTATGTTGATTAATCTCTTCATTGATGCATTTTCTACTGTCCAATCCTACATTTCAGGCTGTCTTTATGATATCTTCCCCTGGGTGTTCAGCTGTTGCCTTAAATTTTGTTGACCCAAGACAAGTTATTAATCTACCTGCAGGCCATGCCTTTTCACAGTTTCTCTGTTCCTCCAGACCCTGTCACAAACTTCCCTGATGGCTAGATCCCTTCAATGGGCATTACCTTTGTTTCCTCCTTTTTTTTTTTTTTTTCTTTCTGTCTGTCTGTCTTTTTTCCCCCTTTTTCTTACTCGAACAGGTATTTTCCCATGTAACCTTGGGGAGGTCCATGGTGCAGATCTTGTCAAAGCCCCATCCTCTCGTGACTGGGTTACAGCAATCCTCTCGTGGTGCCGTGCACTCTCGACCTTGACTGTGTCATCTTCGCATTAGAAGCTGCTGAGAGGTTCGGTTTTTTGTCCCGTTGTTCTAACCTTTTAAATCTGCTTCTGTGTCCTTTTTCTGTTCCCACTTTATCTTCCTTCCAAAACCAATCTTCTTGCCTTTTATACACAAGATACGCCTATAAAGGTTTAAGTCCCTTTCTTAACTATCAAGTCATATCTGTATTTACAATATACTTGCTGTCAGTTCGAATTGCCTTCTTTTTCCCATAGTGATCTTGTTCTTTGTCCTCTGTGCTGTGCTTAGGAAGCTCTTCCTGTTAACATAAGTCCTTAGCCGTATTTATTTTCCGCAAATAGGTGTTTTTTCATAGTTCCTGCTAATCTCTACAGTTTAGTATTAGTTAAACATCAATGCCACTAATTTAAACAAATGTATGTATTACCGATATGACTCCTTTGCTTATCTTCAGTCTTCTTTTTGTCTGATTATCTATCTACCTCTCAAATCTGGTCACAGAATGTTATAGTAAGTACAGAAACTGTGTTATGTGAAATGGCATTTAGTACAGTGAAAGAAGGGTCTCAAAGCATGCCATCATGTAAAAAAAAAATTTAATGTAGTGACAAATAACTTGTTGCCAGTGTTAAAAGATAGAAAAATGACAGGTCTGGGTTTTCAATGAACTGTGACCATTCAGGAGGAAGGTTTGGACGTCACCGTGAGCTGCTCAGTGCATGGGAGCAGCCACTGCTACTGAGAAAGCAAGTAAACTGTTAGCCCGGTTAAGAAATGGGGCAGAGAATAATCCAGAAGCAATTGTAATTCCATGATATATACTAACAAGAATATTTCTTTATTTTGGTCATCTGCGTAACTAACAAGCCAAAAAAGGCATAATTCAGAGGACAGGAGTAGTGTGAGGTCTGTGAAGACTTCATCAATAAGAAAATGATTTGGGTTTTATAATATTTAAGGATGCAGACTGATGAGGAAATTTGTAAAATGTCTGTCGCTGGTGGATCTTAGCCCCTGGTTAAATAAGTCAACATCTATCAAAGATGGTGAAGGTACAGATGATACTTAGTTCTTTGAGACAAAGAAGGACCGGATGACCTCAAGGACTCATATTTCAGTATATTGTGAAAATTATATTTGTTTTATTAGAATGGGAAGAACTAAAGATATTCTCCCCAAATTGAATGGTGATCTGTTTTAAGTAGATAAAAGTGATTATTGCTTCCAGCCAGTCATGAGTTTGCAGGCATCACTACTAGAAGTAGTGAGGTGAGGAGAATATTAGGTTTCAAAAACAGTAGATCTTTGCAAATGAAAAATACCCCATTAATTTTTGTATTATCAGAGATATAGATACTGTCTTGTCAGAGCATAAATCACCTAACACTAGAAAGGCTAGAAAAGCGCCTCATGAACTGGCATTTTTGGGCAGTTTGTTCCACTTCCCCAACGCAGTGCTGTCTGTTCATTCCGTGTGCTGGGACAACGGTCAGAGAACAGGTCCTGGAACGGAGTCCCTGGTTTGCTGCATATGCATTCCTTGCCTTGTTAAAAAAGGAGGCATCTGGGATGAGGGTAGGGCAGCCTGGGGAAATCAAGAGACCTTACAGCAGTGAAGAAATTTGATTGGGAAGGTACTTGCAGAGAACTGGTCGAGTGAAAACATTGTAGAGCATTTGACCTTGCGAGTAAGCTGCTGGTAGGAACTGATGGCTTGTCATTTCCTAGCCCTGGACGAATTGCAGGCTAACAAATACAGAAAAGCTTGCACATAATTAAGAAGAGAATAACATACTAATTCTAGGTGGGCTTTAATAGACATCAATGTGATTTTGTGCTCTATGGGCTTGTTAAAAAAGTTTGATTTTCTCACTGAGAAAACTTTGATTTGCTGATGAATAAAGGTACACAGATGTACTGATCTATGAGATGTTTGAATTGCTTTTCTGTTTTTGGAAAAAGAAATGCTGTAGGAATATGAAAACAGTTGTGCCAGGTCCTTTAGCTCAGCATTCCCAGGGGCAGGGAGCAGCAGAAGGATGCATGGAAATACAGGAACAAGGCAAAAACCTGGTGGTGCTTCATGCAGACACGCTGTGCTTTGTGGCTCTGGAGCTTTCTGACCCATATCTGCCCTCTGGGCGTAGTACTTGTATATGGATTTTATTTATGTAAGTTAGCCTGCTGATGTCTTCCTGAACCCATAAAACTTTTAGCATTCACAGAGTTTTGTGTCAGGGATTTTTGCAGCTTATCTTACATAAAGAACTACCTGCTAGCTGATGGCTGTTGTCTAATTCTTGCAAGGGAAGAAACAGTGAGCTCTTGATCAACCTCTTCTTTTCTCATGCTGGTCATGATGCTGCTGAGCTGTTACCTCTCTGCTCCCAAAGACATCCATTTACAGAGCCAAGAGGTTCATTCCGGCAGTTCTTCACACAAAAGGCATTCCATACATTATGTCACAGCAGTGGGTGTAATCACATCTATTAAAATGAGCAAGCTGATGGAACTCAGAGATGGTACATAGGGTTTGTTAGTTTCAGTTCCAAAGACCCTGGAGTTTTGGGTTGGTTTGTTTGTTTTCCTGGTTCCATCCAAGTGCTTTGTTTGAGGTTTGGTGTCTAGTTATTCTGGGATGTGAATGAATGTGCATGAAATAGAAAAGTCATCACAGAATTTTGTCTCAAGTTATAATTCACAGTTCTGTAAATGTGGTGTTTTCCAAGTTAAAGATTTTTGGATTGTTGTGAACGTTATTTAAAAATGGGTGGAACCTGGAACACTTAATTCTAGGATGTGAGAGCTTTTAGGAAGTGGAGGAAGCAAGAAGAATTGCAGTGCTGATGTTTCTACTAACTAAATCTCTGAAAGGTTCATAAACATTAAAAAAAAGGAACTCATAGGTGGTGACATCTGTAGTTAGAGGAGAGAAGCTGTCTACAACTTTTTTTCTTGTACTTCTAAGAGTCTGTTTTGAAACGTCACTTTCAGTTGGCAAACTGTTCACATAGTCAGAAACCTCTTGTCATCTGACAATGTCAATCTACTCTAAATTTCTTAACTGTTCCAGATACTTCCAGTGACCCATTCTCACCTCCAGACAGCATCTGGCATCTCCTCTCTCTAACGTTTGTGCCTTGGTCAGTAGTTGGCTCTGATGCCTTGACATGATATGTTTCTAGCCAAGGTAGGTCCTGTTTTTAGTTATAAAAAAACAGGCGATTTGCATACTTAGTAATTGTTATTCTCAAGATCCGTGTGTTCCGCTATAACCAGAGGCCCATGTTTACTATGTCCTCTGGGTGCTGTGTGTTGCCAGGATGGATGGGGTCTGTCTTTCAGAACGGAATTGCTGTGGGTGCTCAGTGCTGTATCGTATTGCAGTGACTCCCCGTTCCCTCCTCAGTCCTTTTCTAAGGCTCTTGCAGGTGTGTTTGCTTTTCGCTTCTTGATGCACTCTTTTTCTTTTACTGATCAGTTCTCCAGGTTATTTTCCTCTATCTGGAATATTCAGACAGGAACCCTCCCTTTTTCTGCTTCAGCATTTTGGTTACTGTGATGTTGATGTCCCTTAAGAAAAGACTCTGCAGTAGAAATGTCTAGAAAAGGACCACTCCAATGTTGTCTCATTTCTGCCATCAGACAGGAGAAGTTCACTTCAGGAACGACAGAGAGGAAGAGGCAGTCCTGTGGTGGCACAGGAGGGAGGAAGGTAGAAAAGCCGAATGTGTGGCTTGGGAAGGTGGACAGCAGAAGACAGTGACAGGGATGGCAGCAGTTTTTGGGGAGGTGGTACACTCACTGATGGAGTGCTGAGCTTTGGGTGGGTGTAGCTGGGGCAGGGATGGACTATGGGAACGCAGGCAATGGGCAGAATTCTCAGGGACCAGCACGCATGTCTGAAATATTGGTGGTGAGCCTTTCTCGATGTGTTCACTGTGTGACTTCTGCCTGGCTGCTCTGCAAGCACCTCTGCTGTTGTCTTCTTCCCAAGGCCGTGAGAGTGCTCCCTTCATCTAGGGACATACTGTGGTTGTTTCCGATGGCCCACAGTGTTTTTGCCCTCCACATGTTTGAAGTAGTGCAGAGTAATACGTGTGTGTGGAATCAGTGGAGGAGAAAGTGGGTAGGTTGGTGGGCAGAGCTGAGCTGGGTCAGGCAAAAGGGTCCAGGGAAGGTGATTTCGCAGGAGAGAGGATGTGTCGGTGCTGTTCTGCACTGCAGCCTTCACCCTGGATAGTTCTTGTTCAGGATGGATTCCATCTCTCTGAGGAAGAGGGCAGAGACCGATCCTAACCTGCAGACTGGTGCGCCTCCAGGGTCTTTTTCAAAAGATGTAACAGCTTTGTACCACATCAAAAAACGTAGTATTATTCTATAGTACCAATACTTTTGGGTTTTTAATGTCAGTATTGTGAAAAATTCAATGTATTGTCTGTCACAGTCTTGTCTTTCACATGTTTGAGAGCAAAATAAGCTTCTAGAGAACGTAAGGTACTGCTTGTGTGTTCTTTTCTAAAAGTGTAGATAGAGAAAGTGTTTCTGTATCTTGGGAGTCTCTTGGGCTAGCAGCAGGGAGATGCAGCTGCGTAGCGAGTAATATTTTATCTGTGGTGATATTGGAGATAGGAATATGAGAAAGGAGGGGAAGGGGCAAGGGCCGAGGTGGAATATGGTTTTCCTAGAGCTGCCTCCTTTTTCTCAGTTTTGTCCTTTCTCAATGTTTCTCTGTGTTGATGCTTCACAAAGGGAACTGAAGGCAGTTCGAAGATGTCAGACCTAGATGGAGAGCAGATTTGGCGTACTGGCTTCGTTCCCTAGGCACTAAATTGTCCTTTACAGGGGGGAGGAGCGGGCCTGCACCCAATACCTTGTGGCCAGGCAGCCGCCTGCAGGGATGAACCGAGGTGGCTGTGCCTGGAACTGTCAGATGTCCCCAGCTGAGTGACAGGCAGCAGCGGGCCCAGTGATCTGCTGGTGGCTGGAAGGGGGCCGCAGTGTGTGGATTGACAGACAACAGAGAGATCTTAAACACCAGCACAGGGAGAAGCCTTTCCTGGGCTGTTGGTTGCCGCGGGCTCTGCCTGGGCTGGGCTGGGGGGTGAGTATGTGGGAATGGGGGGAGCTGCTTCGCTCCAGCAGTTCTCCTAGCGCCGTGTTTATGGGAGAAGATGTTTCCACCTCTGTACAAAGCCTCAGTTTTGCCTCTTTGCTGCCTCCTGCCGCTTCTCTGCTCAGTGACTGTCCCCAACATCAGTTTCGTACACTGACTCTTGCTGGATTCGCCTCCTCGGCGCCCTGTGCTAGTCCCTTGCAGCAGGCTGTGCCTCTGCCTCCCTTCTCCTACCATACCAATTACAGCCATTCTTTGCTGATCATTCATTCCCCTTCTTTCTTTCTCAAGGTTTCTTCACGCAAGGAATATTTAAGACTTGTCATGATCAGGGAGGGCACTGAGCTGGGGTTTTGGGGATGATAGTGAATTTGGAGGTGCAGGTCCAATTTATATTTAGAATTATATATTATTAATTATTATTATTATATATATTATAATTATATTTTTGGAAATGATAAAAGGATGAAACAAAGATCAAATAACCAATGTTTTAAAGATTTATTTTATTTACAAATGGTACAAAATCTGTTTTTATTCCCACCCCCCCGCAAATGGACAGCCCTGCATACCCTCTGGGAGCACGCACCTCACTTTGGAGACCACTAGTGTACTTCTTCCAAAGACTTTCTTGATCTTTAACTGTTGATAACTCAAAGAATATTCTGAACCAAGTATGTTTTCCACGTTGCTAGCAGCCTTTTGGGCAAGGGTAACTACCCACAGTGTGGCAAACTCCTTTGGGCTGTGTGTGAGCCTGACTCCTGCGGCCGCCTCCGATGGAGGTAGTTTGTTATTCTGGAGGGACAGTCAATCCCCAGCTGCCCTCTCTAGGCCACTTGTGATTTTGCAGAGCTCTAGCAAATGCCTGCTTAGATTACCTTGTATCACCTCTTTTCAGATGGAAAACCATAGTATATTTACTTATACTTGTGTGGATGCAGTTCTGTATCTTAATTATTTCCATGCCATTCTTTGTAGGTTTCTCAGATCTGTTCACTGTTACTGAACTGTAGGAACCATAACTGTATTCAGCATGTGAGCAAACCATGGGCAGTGGCACAGTGATGCTCTCTGTTCTCTTCCTTGTCATTTATTTCATTTATTGGTTTTTTTGTGACCTCTAGCAAAGAGTTAATTGATTTGTTTTGGTTTGGTTTTGAGGTGTCCGTTTAAACTCTGAGATCTTGCTTCTGTTGGGCAACAGGCAGCTCAGAGCCCATTGTTTTGGATGTGAGAATGGTATTGTTTTTTCTTGTGTAATTCACTTAAATATGTATTGAAATCCATTTTCATCTTCGTTTTAAGCATTCATTCTGTCTCAAAAAGTCTTTCTGCAGGTCTTTGAAGCTGGCCTTCATCCCTGCCAACTTGAATAACTTAGTGTAACCAATGAAACCAACGAACTTTTTCACTTGCTTGCTTTTTTATCTCTTTGGTTCTGTTCCTTTTTTTTTGACGTTATGTATGAATATGCTGAAAAGCATGACCCTTGGCAAAACTATGCATGTGCCTTCCTTTTATTTTCAGAACCAATGACTTTTACCTAATTTAGGTGTTGTTTTTTTTTTTTTTTTGGTGTATGATTATTCTTATTTACATACTGGTTTTAATGCCCATAGAGTGGCTGAGTGTGTATTTGTATTTTCACATATACATAGACGTATAGTAAACATCTTGGTAATTCTTAGGAAGAAGCTAAGCTCTTCTGTTTTAAATTGCATTTTAGAGGTGGTAATTATTTTACTGGTGTTTTTTTCTTGACAACGGTAAATTTTTAAGATTTAGAATTGAGTTTACTGTGTGTCCTGTACAACATTAAGGTTGGGATTTGACCCAAAGTGCCTCTCCAAAGCATGCTGAAATCAACATAAATGTCAGGACTTTTGGATACCTACACGAGCTGCTGACAAACTACCACATTTCTTTTATTTTTTAGTTAATTGGAATCATAGAATCATTCAGGTGGGAAAAGACCCTTGGGATCATTGAGTCCAACCATCAACCCCTCTCTACAAAGTTCTCCCCTACACGATAACCCCCAACACCACATCTCAACCACTCTTTCAACACATTCAGGGATGGGGACTCAACCCCCTCCCTGGGCAGCCCATTCCAGTGTCTGACCACTCTTTGTGGGAAGAATTCTTTCCTAATGTCCAGCCTAAAGCTACCCTGTTGCAGCGTGAAGCTGTTCCCTCTCGTGCTATTGCTAATTCCATGTGAGACCAGCACCAACCTCTCAACAATGTCCTCTCAAGTAGCTGTAGAGAGTGATGAGGTCTCCCCTCAGCTTCCTCTTCCTCATGCTGAACAGTCCCAGCTCCTTCAATTGTTCTTCATAAGATTTACTCTCCAGGCCCTTACCCCATTGCCCTCCTCTGCACTCTCTCCAGCACCTGGAGATCTCCCTTGTGTTGAGGTGCCCAGAACTGAACACAGTACTCAAGGTGAGGCCTCAGCAGTGCTGAGCACAGGGGCACGATCACTTCCCTACTTCTGCTGGCCACACTACTTCTAATACAAGCCAGGATGCCATTGGCTTTCTTGGCCACCTGGGCACACTGCTGGCTCATATTAAACCACTTGTCAATTTTAGAGGCTTGATCAGAGACATGACCTTTTATTGAAATATTTGTGTTACTTTATGAACTTACACTGTGCTCCAGTGTGGGTGAAGGAGAGGGCTCTTCATGGAGAATGTTTTATCACAGGGTTTTCAATGTTCACCTTGGCTTGTTGCTGTCTCCCTGCTGATCGGAGCAGCCTGATAGTCAAGGCAGGGTCTGAAGCACTGTAGGTGTGAGCTTGTTGTGTCTTTGGTTAGTCTTGAATGGCACTGATTTGGACTGTATGTAGCTGCCATGGAGTTTTTTCTTGGGTCCAAGAGTAGAGTTTTCAGCTGTGAGCTGTCCTGGATATGGTATTGACCACTGAGTATTTTCCCAACCCTAGGTATTTTTCATCCCTGTTTCCTGTGTACTTTATCACTGGATTCTTCTTTACGATGTGGTCCAGAGCTCATGTGCTCAACATTGGTGCTTAGTGCTTATTGGAGTGTTCAAATTGGGGAACTTGCTGAACTTGCTGGAGCTGATTGTATACAAATGTATTTGCAGCTGAAGAAAGCAGGACCAAACTGTCTCTTCTTCCTGTTTTGCTTCTTCTCTAGCGACCTGGGATGCCATCAGGAGCTCGAATGCCCCATCAGGGGGCTCCCATGGGTCCCCCAGGCCCTCCATACGTTGGAAGCCCCTCAGTGCGACCGGGGCTGCCCCAGGCTGTGATGGAGACCACAAGGAAACGCACAGCGCCCCAGCAGGTCCAGCAGCAGCAGGTCCAGCAGCAAGTGCAGCAGCAGCAGCAAGCCACTCAGAGCCGGACTCGGAGGTGAGGGTCTCAGACAGACAACCTGGGAGCATAATCTGGGGGAGAAAAAGATGTATCTCTTTAGCCATAGGTAAGACCTTTAAGATCGAATGAGACAGAAAAGAAGATTTATATATTGTCAGTTTCTGAAAGCAGGAAAAACACTGGTAAACTTTACTTTTTGCTTTGTTTGTGAATGGTCTTGAACAAACTGACCTTTACTAATGTCTGTTTTTGCAGTTAAAATGTGTTTACCTTGCAGGTTTATTATATTGTGGCCATTATATTTAGCCTGTAAGTGAATGAGCAGTTCTCCTTCTAATATAGTACAATTATTGTATTATTTGTTGTCTGTTCTGTATAGTTTCTCAGATTTCCAATGGACTAAGAAAATGGTTTGCAAAGGAGACAAGTGGAAAAATTTTTGGTTGGTCATGTAAAGACTTGTTCTATGGTCACTCAGGAGTGTGGTCATAAAACTTGGAACTGTAACAGGCATTCCTACTTATAAAGTAGAGAGGTGATCATAGGGAGTAATTTCATTTAATTTGAGGGATTTGTTTACAGGAACTTTCTTTTTAAAATATGCCTACTTTGTACAGTCTTGAATGCACTCTCTTTTAAATAACAGTTTGCTGATAGCTCTTCGCACCGTTTTACACCTCAGCAGCCTTGAGTTCCAAGTACCCGGTTCCTGATAAATATGTAGGGCACAGTCAACGGGGTGGTTTTTTTTTTTTATTGTAAGTCATATATAAGTCATTGTAGGTATATCTATAGATTTGGACGGTCTTCTGGTGGTGTCATCATACCTAGTTGGAGGTAAAACATGACTCTCTAAGGCCGATGCTTCAGGAGCTCTGCTCTGTCCAGGTTATAAACCTTGGATCAGCAAGCCAGACTGGGGAATGGTTATATCTGGGATGCATCTGGAAAGAACACCAGTCCTGAGAGTACTAATACGTTATGATTGAATACAGAAGGAATGTGTGTGAGTGCAGCACGTGAGCACAAGAGATGCACATGTGTCATGGAGGCCTTGCCCAGCACTACCAAAATGCACATTACACAGCACCTCCCAAGAGGAACCACACAAAATAATGCTTAGCCTTCAAACATACAGGGTAGATATGACCTGAAAAAGTTGCTACTGCTGGATAATTAAGGTAAACTTTAGTTTCCAGGGGTCATTATAGCGTATTTTCTAAAAGTTGATGGCCCAGCTTACAGGAGGCAGTTCCCCCTCCCCAGTTCTCAATTTCAGTGCTGTAGTTTGGAGCTCAGCAGCAATTGCTGCTCCAGGGAGTCCAGCTCACACCGGTGCTTCCCAAGTACCCAGGAAAGTACCTCTGTTTCTTCGGCCACGCCTTCCCTCTGGGTGATGTGTTGATTGTTTTCCTCTTGTTCATTTCTACCACCCTGTCACTTCCCGCCGAAAATTTTCTGTGTTTTCAGGCAAACTTTTCTGGCACCTGGGAGCAGGAGTCCCAATTCTGGGAGCCACTGAGTCCTATGTTTTATGGCACAAACATGCCCAGAAGTTGTAGTCATCCTTTCTTGGCAGGTTTGGTGGAGGCAAAAATCTTATTTCAGTAACAGGCTCTTGGGAACTGGTTGAGACCCAAGTTGTTGTGAGTATTTGGCTTGTTTGTTGCTTTATGATTGCAAGCCTTTGGGGTTGTTGCAGGTGCATGCACATCCCGTTTCCCTTTGGAAGGATGGAGCTTGCTCAGGCATTGCTTCCAGATTCTGCAGAGGGTTTCAGAGCAGATTTGATTTTGTGAGCTGTGGAAGGTGCTGGAGGTTCATATAATATAACATAACATTCCAATGCCGTTATTCCTACGCTTTTATAAAGGGATGTTGTTCACCTGTGAAGTTGTCTGTGACCGTGTGGGTGAATTTTCTGCCCCCAAGGAAGGGTGTAGTTTGCACCTTGGGGCAAGAAGGGCAAGAATTGGCTTATGTGGGGATGGGGAAGAATCGAAGACTCTGATATTCCAGACAAGGCTTATTATTAGCATACGTAGGAAGGGAGTTTGCCGCATGGATGTGTGTGGAAACAGCTTTTATGCGGACATGGCTGATGATAGACTTCCTGTATGAACAGTGAGGAGGGGCATCTGTGACATGGCAGAGCGGCAGCATGCAGCTCGCTTCCTCCAGTTTGTCTGTCACAGATGGAGCGATTCATCTCCTGCTTAAGATAAAAGCCTCACAAAGTACAGAGGTGAGGAATAAGGCCTGAATTCCCTCTTGGCCCTGTTAGAGAAAGCCAAGTGACAGGCCTGGTGAGCACAAACTGTTTAGAATCTGAAGAATTCAAAAGACTATGTATTTGGCAGTCTTCCTGACAGCACCATTTCTTAGGCACGTATATGTTTGTGTGTACGTACACAAATACAAGTACGCTTTTAGAAGGATAGATATACAAATCTGTTTGGGTATGGATATGTTATGTATATGTGCTGCAGGAACACTTCTATCTTCCCACTTACGTGTTCATAAAGATGAACATGCATGGAAACGTACGCCCGCTTACCTTTGTATATCACTCATGCAAAGGTATTGTTACAATAATACAAGTGTACTTATATGTGTGTGTGTTTTCATGCATCATAGGAAATACACAGTTTTGGGCATGAACAAATGAGCACACGTCATCTGTTTGAACAAGTTCAAATTCTGTTTACAGGCACTCAGCCACTTCCATGTGCACACACATAGGTACATCTACACACACTCGTGCACTGTCCTCCTCCCACATGCCTCTTCTGCATCTGTAGAGAGCATGTGCACATGCATACATTGCTGCCCTGCACCACGGAAGATACTGTGATCAAAGAACTTGCACACTTCTTTCCAAGATGCATAACAGACAGACAGCCCTGGTTTGTTCTGAGCTAACTGCCTCCCTGGCTGCTGAGGGAAGGGGTCCTGGGTCCTGGCCATGGGTGAGACCCTTCTGCTGATGCATGCACAGCTGTGCACCAGCATGTGGAGATGTCAGGATAATTTAGCAGGTGGCCTCGTTACTCCTAGATCTGTCACCATGGTAACGTGTTTTTTTCTTTAAAAAATGTACAGTGCCAAGAGGAGGAAGATGGCTGACAAAATTCTCCCTCAGAGGGTGAGTCGCTTTCATTTCCTATTCCCTTCACAATCAGTTCAGCATCTTGCTGTAATTAGAGGGATTTTAGAAAATACTTTCACTTTTTGTTTAAAAATCTAATTAAAAACTAAGTAGGCAGTGGGTGAAAGTCTGGAGCGCAAGGCTGGGGCTGGGGCTGGTGGCTGGGGGTGTGGAGCAGCCTGGCCCGTGTCCTCCTCTAGCCCTGGCTTCGCCGAGCCACCACTGCCACTTGCTGGATGGACGGTGGCGCTGGGCTGCCAAGCACACGCCTTGACGCTGGGGCCCTCTGCCTCATAAGGATGTTTTTGATCAATTTTTGAGGCTGGCCAAAAGCTGGTTCAGAGCACAGCTGTGCCTGTGGGAGATGGGCTCATTCTCAGGTCTGTCTGGCCCAGTCGAGCTGCCAGGTTCTGATTTTCCTGGTTGTGTCCTGGTGGACTGAAGCAAACCCATATAAACAACAGAGCTCAAGGGGCCTGCGTTGTCTGGAGAGTTATTTATTCTCTTGTCCCTCGGGATATGTCTAGCTTTTAGTGTCTGCCTGTGCTTGATCCTCAATGCTTAAATCTTCTACTTCCTTTTTAAACATTGGAATTTCTCTCTGCTCCCATTCTCCTTCATTATTCCCAGACTTTTCCTTTCCTGTGCCCTCTTCTGTATAGTCCCCCCAAATCCCGCTTGGTCCCAAAAGAAAAGCTTGCATAGTCTTCAAAACACACATCCTCATCCCAGTGTCTTTGGCTCCTGCTGTTTTTTATGGGCTCAGGATGCCTTTTACAGCTGTGTAGATCTCCACGTCCTTTTCAAGTCCACCTCTCCACTGCTACTGTCAACTCAAACTTGCTGTCAGCCCCCATATTCTCCTCTGTGACATTCCACAGGTACAGGTCACTTGAGGAGGTGAGCCCACTTTGGTACTCCTGATGCCATATTATCACTTCTTTCCTTTTAATTCCTGCCCTCCACTAAAAGCACAACCTCATGCTGCTGTCGTGAAAGGACTAAACTACCATTAAATGCAGACCTTTGAACTACTTGCAGCCTCCACCGTGTTTGTGGTAAAGCTTCATTCCTGCTCTGCTTGGAGTCTGTACTTTCTTAGAATGAAACTTAGGGGGTTTTGTGCTGTCAGCTCTGCCTGTCCCACACAAATTCTTTTCACAAACAGCTATACATCCTGTATGGTGAGGCTGTCACTTGAAATATATGTCCATTTCAAGGCTGCTTCTTGTTCTTTGTTTCTTGTCTGGTGCCTTTATAAGATATAAAGGTCCCAGAACAGAGGTAACCGAACTTTTTTTGACAACAGAAGGCTTGTGCCTTTGTTTATCAAATCCACGATAATTCTTTAATAGGTAAAGCCTTCTTCAAGTATGTCAAAAAGCAATACAGATGCTAGCACCTTTCAGAACCACGCTTGGTTCTGAAAAGTTACCAACCCTTCTTGCCTTTCAGTATCTTTGTGGCTGTCAGCCAATAATTTTAATTGATGGAGTGTATAAGACAATACAAACTGCTGGAGTCCTGACTGCAATGGAGTTTTTATTGGTGCAGATGGAGTGCTGGTATCACTGACAGGGCATTGTGTCTGGATTAAGGAGCTCCCATCAGTCTGCAATGTATCAGAACCTCCTTATGACCACCATTCACAGGATGGGAAAATGCTGTGTGCATTGGTGCCCCGTCAAGTGGAAGATTTGCACTGGTGGCAGTGGAATGAACGCAAAACTCAGGTTATAAATCCCAACTTTTCAGAGCTACTTCTGGAGTACTTTCCAGCAAATCAGCATCTGCTGCTACAGACTTTTTGCGGACTCTTTCTTACATTTTCTGGAAACTGCGAAGGACAGAGGGGAAAGATAGTAAGTACATTTTTCTCGTGGAAACCATCTTATATATTAGTGGAAAAGGAGGTGGGTCCTCAGCATTACTTGCTGTGATAGTGAGCCAGGCAGTAGATAGAGATAACCTGCTGTTGGACTTCCAGGCTCTCTGATCAAACCTGTGCTGGAGCATATTGCTTGTTGGGTAGGGTCACTGATCTGCTACAGTTCGGCTATGTGTGAAAGATTTAATTTTGCATGGATATAATCATATGAGAAAGTTCAACCTAGCAAACTATTCCATGTAGGAAGATAGGTTTATGTAAGGCCGCTGACACTGTCCTGCATGACATCCTTGGCTCTAAATTGGAGAGACATGGAGTTGAGAGATGGACCACTCGGTGAATAAGGAATTGGCTGGATGGCCAGACTCCAAGAGTGTCCAAGTCGCAACCATTGGCAAGTGGTGTACCCTGGGGTCAGTCCTGGGACCTGTTTAACAGCTTTGTTGGTGACATGGACAGCTGGATACAGTGCACCCTCAGCAAGTTTGTCGACAACACCAAGCTGTGTGGAGTGGTTGACACGCTGGAGGGACAGGATGCCATCCAGAGGGACCTGGACAGGTTTGAGAGGTGGGCCCCGTGCAAACCTCATGAAGTTCAGCAAGGCCAAGTGCGAGGTCCTGCAGGTGCATCGTGGTAATTCCAGGCACAAATACAGGCTGGGCGGAGAATGGATTGAGAGCAGCCCTGAGGAGAAGGACTTGGGGGTGTTGGTTGGTTGATGAGAAGCTCAACATGAGCTGGCACAGTGTGCTGGCAGCCCAGAAACCCCCAGCACCCTGGGCTGCTCCCCCAGCAGGGAGGGGTGAGGGGGGTGGTTCTGCCCCTCTGCTTCGCTGTGGGGAGACCCCCGGCAGTGCTGCTTCCAGCTCTGGAGTCCTCAGCATCAGAAGGACACGGACCTGCTGGAGCGAGGCCAGAGGAGGCCACGGAGATGCTGGGAGGGCTGGAGCTCCCCTCTCTGCCGTGAGGACAAGCTGAGAGAGTTGGGGGTGCTCAGCCTGGAGAAGAGAAGGCTCCAGGGAGACCTTGGAGCCCCTTCCAGTCCCTCAAGGGGCTCCAGGAGAGATGGGGAAGGACTCTCGATCAGGGAGGTGGGCCAGAGTATGAGGGGGAAGGGTTTTAAACTGAAGGGGGGGAGGTTTAGAGGAGATCTGGGAAAGACCTTCTTTGATGTGAGGGTGGTAAGAGCCTGGCCCAGGTTGCCCAGAGAAGCTGTGGCTGCCTCATCCCAGGAGGGGTTCAAGGCCAGGCTGGCCGAGGCTTAGAGCCACCTGGTGTGGTGGGTGGTATCCCTGCCCAGGACCCGGAGTGGCACTGGATGATCGTTAAGGTCCCTTCCAACTCTAACCAATCTACGACTCTAAAATCATGGAACTGCATGGGACTTCCTGGCACATCCAGTCCGCTTCCCTCTGTCACAGAAGCCATAACACAACCAGTGCCACCCAAATTTGTCATTATTAAGTTTTGTTAGCATATTTCTCCATTTTGTGCTGGAACTATTAATGAAAACATCTAAATAAAATCAATTTTAAAAATGGTCCATCAGGTATTTCCTGCTTAATACTTATTTTCTATGGCACTTCTTTACCATGTATTGATTTTATTCTAATCCCCATTTTTTAGTCTTAAGCAGTGGCTCCCTTTATGACTGTGTGTCAGATGCTTTACTTAACTGCAAGTTGATTGCATCTACTGCATATGTGTTGTCTAAAATGCAGTTTTAATGAAAAGAAAGATTTCGTTAAGCCTAGGCTGACAGGCTGTAACTCAGCCAGGCTTGGCATTTTTTATAGTGTAATCAACATGAACTCCAGTTCTGTGCAGCGGGCCATACCTCACCTCGTTTTCCTTACCCATGATCCTTCCCTTGTTCTCAGGTCACTGAAACCCTCATTCAGTTTCAGAGCAGTTCATAGGCACCTTCTTTCATAGATAGAGACCTGGATCTCAGGAGCTGATGTGGTCTTTGTGACCCAAGCATAGCAGTTGTGCCCCAGTTTTGACCTGAGGCCACAAATTGTAGAGGAACATGACTGCACATCAGATTGCACCTCTTCTCCAGGCCTTGTCTCCTCATTAATTTGGGTCATTGTCTTTTTTTTTCTTAGTTCTGCGTCATTACATTTTTCTTCCCAGGCACCATGTCTGTGATGCACTGTGTCTTTAGACACTCATTCTGATGCAGTAATCTCAACTGAATCTTTGTGACTCCACAGCTGTGTGTGTCCCTGCTTTTCCCCATTTTGCTGGCTGAGTGGAGTGCAACTTTGAACAGCAAATTGCTTTTCCTTCCATGGCATGTGTGTCCCTTAGTATTGGGTACTTTTCTGTTCTTCTCATTGGGCCTCAGATTACCGTGAGGGCTTCTTGTCTGCCTGTGCTGCCAGGCTTTTATACTGCTGTCCTCTCATTTTCATGCTCTCTGCTACATTCTTGTTTACACAATAATGGAGTCAACTCCTGCTGCTGTTCACTGGCCACAAGTAGCATTCTCTGCATAGATCCCATACCTGAACAGCCAAGAGACTGAGAGACTGGATTACTCCTCTACTCAGTACTCATTAACTCACAGCTAGGGCACCATGTCCAGTTTTGGGAACCCCAATTCAAGCAAGACATTGGCACACTGGGCTGATATCAACAAACGGTCATCAGGTTGGTCAGAGGCTGGATCAGCACATGAAGAGAGGCTGAGAGAACTGGCCTTGTTCAGTCTGTAAGAAGGATGGTTCTGAGGGGGCCTAATACCAGCTTTCCAGCTCCTAAGAGAGGGTGGTCAAGAAGATGGAACTAGGCTTTCCAGTGGAGCATGGCAGAAGAGTGACAGCCAGTGAGCATAAGCTGAAACAGGAGAGGAGTTGGCTATAGGTAAGGAGAAACTTTCTTCCAACAGGACAGTCAAGCGTTGGAAACCAGAGAGGTTGTGGGATCTCCACGCTTGGAAGTTTTCAAACCCCAACATAGAATCATAGAATGATTTGGGTTGGAAGGGACCTTAAAGATTCTCTACTTCCAACTCCCTGCCATGGGCAGGGACACCTCCCGTCAGACCAGGCTACTCAAAGCCCCATTCAACCTGGCCTTGAACCCCTCCAGGGATGGGGCAGCCGCAGCTTCTCTGGGCAACCTGGGCCAGGCTCTCACCACCCTTAGAGCAAAGAATTTCTTCCTAATACCTGATCTAAATCTACCTCATTGTTGACCCTGCGTTGAGCATGAAGGTGGACTAGAGACTCATCAACATCTCTTCAAGCTGGTAGCTGGGATCCAGCTGCTTTTCTATAGAGCATCTCTAGCAGAAGTCTCCATAAATGTTGCTTTCATATGCCATCTGACTCCCTGCTCTAGAGTTGGTGTTTTTCCATGCTGGTTGTTTTTGTGGTGACGTCTCCAGTTGTTTCTTTGCCCTGTGAGTCTCAGAGGTTTGGCTGAGTCCTAGATACTGCCCAGCCACTGAACGTGAAGGAGCTATTGAATTGCTTTTACTGGAACTTTGAGAGTAACTTATTAGTTACTCTCCTCGTAATCCTAATTCATGGATGTGATCTGTAGCCTTCTGCTATTAATTAAACATTCTAATATTAAACAGTGTAGAGTTTTAAGTGCTTATAGGTATTGCTTCTCTCTGCCTGTACTAGTCTGTGCCAGTAACTGATTACTGCATGAGGGGCCTGTGAAAGACTCGTTTAACTGTTACTTGTGGTGTTGCAGGATCTTTGAATTTTTGAACAGTATCTGCATGTGGCCATGAAATTCAGAACAGCATAGTCTTGAATTGCTTTTGCTGTGTTACTGGATAGTGTTACTGGCTCTGTGGTAGTCAGTCAGGAATCCTCTCTGAAGCTCTATCTTTTAGGGGTCAAGACTGACAAGGTGGCACAGAGTTACCATTTTTGAGGGCTCTCAGCCCTTAGCTGTCCTTCTCCAACCACCACAGAAGACTCATCAGTAGAGACACTTCTGTCAATAAACTATAAGCTAAAGTTTCTTAGCAGGGAAACTGTCTGGTAGCTGGTAAGTCAAACTTCAGTCATTGTCACTCGTAGTTCAAAAATGCTAGCTTCTGAACACTATCTTTGAAATGTTTAGGTTGTGTGCATCTGTTGTAGGTAGTAAAAAATTGGCTCAGGATTTAATTGAGCTTGTCAGACTTGGGTGAGCCAGAGGTCTTGCCTTTAGTTACCTCTTTCAAAGATGGAAATTATGGACTAGCCTAATTCTAAGTTGCCAAATCTCTATTTATTAGTGTATGATGATTTTTTTTTTTTTTAAAGCAAATTGCTGAACCTCTTTTGCTTGTCCTGCTCAGATAATGAAGAATCCAGCTCCAATTATTATTTGCTCCCTGAAATGTATCAAATTGTTTATTACTCTTTTCTGGGACCTTTGCTGGTAGCCAACTTTCATGTGGAAAGAAATATCAATCTGAAGGGCATGCTCTTCTTTATATGTTGGGGTTCTTGTTTTCCTTTATTATTTCTAAACTAAAATTAAGTTACACAAGTGATAGCACGGTGGCTGTCTGCTACAGACAGTCTCACTGATCAAGAAGGAAAGAAAGCCTTGTGTAGACATCTGGAGAAACCCCTCAAACTTACAGGGGAGCTTTAGCTGTATGACATCCACTTTGAGGGCTGAAGTACTGGGCATGGACTCTACAGAAAATTCCTGGACTGGATTGATGACAATTTCTTGACACAGGTGATCAACAAGGGGAGATGCTCTGCCAGACCTGTTACCCACAAAGAAGGAAGAACTGGTTGGAGATGTGAAGGTTAAGGGCAGTCCTGGCTGTGGCAACCATGAGATGGCAGAGTTTGCAATCCTGAGAGAAGTGAGCAAGACCTGGGGACTTCAGGAGCACAGGTTTTGGCTTGTTAGGGGATCTGTCTGGAAGAACCCTATGGAACAATGGGTATCCGTGGAGTACAAAGGGGCTCAGGGAAGCTGGCTGAACTTCAAGGACAATCTCTTCAAAACAAAGTAGAGCATTCATATGCAGAGAGCTGGGCAGGCCTGGCAGGAGACCAGCATGGTGAAGCAGGGAATTTCTGACAGTCCCCAAACGCAAAGAGGGAATGCATCCTGCATAATTATGTGGTACTGCAGGGGCTCCCTCTTAATTTTCCTCTCACTCTTGAGGGCAAATTAGGAAAAGAGTATGAAATTCTAACATTATCATGATGCCAAAAAATTATTCCAATAGTGGGGTAAGAAAGCAGAAGATTCCAAGAGTAGACAAAAACGTCTCTTATAAAGAAAGGCTCAAAGATCTGGGGCTCTTTAGCCTGGAGAAGAGAAGGGTGAGGGGAGACCTTATCTATGTTTACAAGGGTGGGTTGAAGGAGGATGGAGCCAGGCTCTTTTCAGTAGTTTCCAGCAACAGGGTGAGGGGCAACAGGTACAAGCTGGAACATAGGAAGTTCCACTCAAATATGAGGAAAAACTTCTTTCTGGTGAGCACTGGAACAGGCTGCCCAGAGAGCTTGTGGAATCCCATTCCCTGGAGGTTTTCAAGACCTGCTTGGGATGCAGTCCTGAGTGATGAGCTCCGGGCAATCCTGCTTTGGCAGTGGACTTGGACTGGATGATCTCTAGAGATCCCTTCCAATACTGTCCCAACCTGCAGCCGTTTGCAGTTCGAGGAATTATGTGCAGTATTACCTTTGTTGGCCAATTTTAAATTGTTTATGCTTTCTTAACATAATGTTTAACAGTTTGGTTACAGGAGTGCAATAGGAGATACTTTTTCAACTTCTATGTGGTAAGAGATGTAAAAGTGCAGAATACAAATATTTATTGAAGATTACTGCTGTTTCTACAAACTTCTTAGAAGTTTCATGAAATTCTGGGTCCAGTACTCTGCAAACCAGCTGAAGGGGTTGTTTCACAGCTGTGGTATATGCTTTGTCCTGAGGACTGTGTGGGCAGGTCCCTGCATCATCTCGTGCCTGGGAGATCATGAGCTGACTGCTGGAACTTGGAGTTAAAAGATTGAAACTATGTTCTGGGTCCAGAATTTTTAATTGATTGTACTACAGTACAGCATCATTAATTGCCTCTGTGTGGAAGGAACTCAGGAATTTTTTCTTCTGTGTGGGTCAGGATAAAAGCATTGGGATGTTTTATTGGGTCTGAAGATTCGTATTCATTGTGGGGAGGAAGAGTTGTCTGTATTCTGCAAGCTCTCTAGCAACTCCTTGATGTTTCTAGGGCAGTGCTTGTTTTAAGGGCTTTGCTCTTAAAAATGTTGACGTTCTTTTATTATTCTGCTGATACTAAGACTTTGTGAAAGAATACAAGGAGTTAAAAAGAC
The DNA here is from genome assembly GCA_013400055.1 of Nycticryphes semicollaris. NCBI lineage: Eukaryota > Metazoa > Chordata > Aves > Charadriiformes > Rostratulidae > Nycticryphes > Nycticryphes semicollaris. The sequence continues at coordinate 39,841 of VXBJ01000502.1, read as the reverse complement.
AATGGTTCAGCTAAAGCTGAAGAGATTGTTTTTGACTCCATGGTTTCTGCTTCTCCAAAGTGTCAGTCCTGCTATAAACAGAGCAGGAGTTCTGGCATTTCAAACCAACTAAACAAATAAACAAGGTTGAAAGAGACATTTTATAGTCTTGGTAAGTCTAAATACGGAAGGGTGGAACTGTTCCTCTCCAGGCTGGAAAAGAAGGATAGGAAGAAAGGGATTACAAAAAACCTGTGAAACATCTGGGCAGTATGAAGGTGCACAGGGAATGCCTGCCCACCGCTGCCCCAGCTCTGCCAGGAGATGGCACCAGATGAAGCTGACAGATGGCAGGCTAAAATGGGCAGAGGGAGGTACTTCACACGCTGCCTGTTGAGGTTCTGAATGCATGTCTTGGGCTGCTGTAGGTACTAAAGGGCAGCAACTTCCAAATGCTGTCAGCCCTGGGGTCGGCAGACTGTTGGGATGACCTCTTGCTGTATTTCTTATGTCCTTGCAGAACACAGCAAAGGGCTGTATGGCAGGTGTCTGTCACACAGGTGTTTGTGTCTCGCATCAAATCAAAGCTGTAGACTTCTGATTCTAAAGCAAAACAGGAATGCCAAGTAGCTTTTCATTCCACATAACAGAAGTATTCTAACAAACATTTTAGTTATGTAGCTGAAAGCTAGAGTGAATATTGTAGAAATAGGGTAGTCCAGTATATCTGTTATAATTACTTACAATTCCTTTCTTTTATACCTTGCCTGCCATGAGTTAATCCCAATTAAGAACGAACTTTTTCATGTAAGGGTGTACTTACCCAGTTCTAAGCTTAGATCGTTTATCTTCCTCCTAACCTACTTCAAATCACCTCCCCTGCTAACTTCTCTGGAAAAGGGAAAATAGAACTGTTAATAGAACTAACATAGTTTAGCTAAGGTATTAAAATACCGATAGAAGTTGGCAAGATTTTAAGTTGACATCTTATAGCTGGTCATGGTGATGCTTTGGTGTGAAGATTGGTTCCACCTCAGCCACGAAGACATGCTGACAAAGGTTGACTTCCTAAATGGCAGCTTTGACTTCCGATGGAAAACACTTGTTCTAAAAAACTCACCATGAACATGCACCCTTTATTTTTAGTCTAGAGAGACCCAGCACTTTTTTAGTTCAAACAGGACAAATTTACTGTACTTGGCATTGTCAAGAGCAGTGACTCCCAAGCTGCTTGTAGCTAAGCCTCACTTGAAAAAAGCAGCCATGATGCAGGCCTTGTGGATCCAGCTGGTGTCTCCCAGGGTTCATTAGCTTCAGTTCTGTGCTCCAGCTTTTCAGCTGTATGTTTGTACCCTGCTACTGAAACCTGCTCCGCTAACTGGGAACTAATGTCTGGGGATAACTCCTTCTGAGCGCATCTAAGGGCCAGTAAGGCATTGTTGTTGCTGCTCTGGAACATAGTAGATTCTTTCTTCCAGTGCTTGGATGTTCCTTGCTTCCTTCTCAGATCCGGGAGCTGGTTCCTGAGTCCCAGGCCTATATGGATCTGTTGGCATTTGAACGCAAACTAGACCAGACCATTATGCGGAAGCGTGTGGATATTCAGGAAGCACTGAAGAGGCCAATGAAGGTATGTAATGAAAAATTTGTAGATTGAGTTAGGGGGAAAACACGGTGAAATGATCTTTCCATTAAAAATCCTGTTGACAGAGGTATTTTGAAACAGGTCAAAGAAATCTCCTAACAGTAAGCAGATGGGGAGCAGCATGTGTGGAAAAGTGGGAGAGAAAATTCTGTGGATATTACCAGGTCTAGCTTCTGAAAGCCTTTAGTGAGAGGAATAATAGCTGCTGCGTAAATAAACACTGGATTTGGAACTTTGTATCAGAATTATAGAGGGGTGTGCTGAAAAGATGTATTAAATTTCCTATTACAATTCAGTCAAAAGCTAAACTTGTGCAATAACAGAACATATACTGGGAAGGATTATTTACAGAGAAAGTGTTAAAGATCCTGCAAAAATGTACACATTTACGTAGCCTGTAAAAGGATGATTCATGTAAGAAAAGACAGGATGACATTTTTTGCTATTTCTATTACATGAAGTCCAGCACTTCACTGTTCATGATATCCTGCTGAAATGGTTTTTTCCTAAGTTTTGTGAGTCCATTCAACTGAATCATGGAAAAGTTTAGGAGGAAACTATGGAAGTCATCTAGTTGAACCTCCTGCTCAAAACAAGGTTGTCATGGCCTTGTTGAGTTTTGAAAATTTCTAAGCATGGAGGTTTCACAGCCTCTTCAGACAATCTGTTCAAATGTTTGGCTGCTCTCGTTGTGCAGAATTTCTTGTCTTGTGACTGTATTGAACGCTCTTACTCATTCATGTAGTAAATCCTGTAGTATGAAGAGTTTTGTAGCTGTATGTCTACTTCTTGTCTTTACCGTAGTAACGGGTATCAGCCCAACAAATATCAAGATTCCGCTCTGCCACTGTACAGGTATCCAATAAGATGTGGAAGGCTTTTACCTCTGATGTTTTTCCAATTGATATATATACAACAGGAAAAAAAAAACAGAACCAAAACAAAACCAAAAATATTAAGTTCCATTAACATACCTATTTTATAGACAGGAAACCGAAGTAAGGATAGTTTAAATCACAAGTTGTAGGAAAAAAAGTATTGTATATAATAGATTGGACTCTCAGAAGAAATAATTTGTCTTATCTCCTTAATGTGGGTAGAACACTTTAAGCAACCTAGGAACTTGACCATGTTTAAAAGTAATTGAAGACTCCGGTTCACGTTCATAAGTCTACAGGAAGATGTTTATTTTGTGGCAAGCTCTTCAACTGGGGAATTGACCACTACATGAGTTTTCAGATCTAAGCTGTGCAGTGGAGATATTCAGGGACTATTGGGGAAGACTGTGGGAGGCACAACACTACAACACTACAGAATCTGTAGTCAAAAAATTCTGTTTCTGTCTAGGGCTCAGCAAACGCATTTGAAATATCAGTTACTCAGCTACTTAACGTCTAAAGAATGATCTAACAGATGTTTTTCAAATTCACGTCTAGGGTTAGCATGCAGCAGCTGTGAAATTCAAGACCTGTCAAAATAGAGCTAAGCCTAGATAAATTTGGGTTGTTCTGATGCTAAGTATTTTCATCGTGTTACAGTTGGAGCATTGGTAACAGCGATAAAAATTATCTCTACATTTAAATCTCTTATCAAAGCTCTCGGAATTCTGAAATACGCACCTGAAATATTTGCCTTAAACAACCTCCCAGCAGTTCCCAAACTGGTATTGTAATCCTGGGAAAATTTAAAATTTGTCTGAGGTATGGGATAGTATGTAGGGAATACGGAGGACTGCTCAGAATTATCAGTTGTAGTGGCAGTTATCATATTGGTCACAGTGACTGAGTTGTAGCTGGAAACAGTCTTTGGGAACGACATGCTTATGATCTAGTATTGCTCAGGCTGGTCTTTTCTGCCTGAAGACTGATTATTCTGGAGAAATTTTAGGGGGAAATGTGTCAACCACTTTGGGTTCAGGACAGTGCATAAAGTGTGCTGGGCCTCTTGATGCTACATGGACCTTCTGTGAAGAGCTGCACTGTTGGGACAGATGACAGTAGTGGGGTTGTTCAAAAAGCAAGGAGACCTTGGGGTTGAAGGGAGGACATGGCCTTCACCACCCTCCGGCTTGCTTTGCCACTGTCATCAGCCCCTCTCCACTGCCAGCTTTTCCAGTCCAGATCCTACCTCATCTTTTTATTGCCTATTGGGTACTAGTGTGTTCTCCTCTTCTGTCAGTCCCGTGTTCTTGTACTGCATCACTCACGAGACTCTCAGAATTCCTCATCTGCAGAACAGCATTTGCTGCGCGCCACTCAGCGCAAGAGCCCTTTCACTGACTTTATGGAAGACCCACTTGCTGATGTGCTTGGAATTCCAAAAAGGACTTTTTTGGAAGGAGGCAGGCAGACGGAGCTGTTCGCTTGCAGTGTGGCCGGAAGTACAGCTATAGGAAGCTCTGTGGCCTGAAGGAACAGCTTGGCTCAACTCCATATGAGTAGATATTGTTAAGGAAGAAAGCATTACTGAAAATCTGGACAGCTAGAGCCATGGTGGACTTTGGGAGTGGGATTTATTTAGTTAAGTATAGACATCTACATCTTGTTTATTTATACATAAGCTAGGCGCTCTGGTGTCTCTTTATAGTCGAGAGATTTAGTCAGTGTAGGCAATGGAGTTCAGGACACAGTTCTTCTCATACAGAAGTAACTACTGAAAAGAATATAAATAAATCATGCCCTAAAAAGTGCCTCTTTCTCTCTATTGTCTAACCCTGAGATAACTAGTCAGTGGTGGATGAAAACATAATTTTAAGACTGAGATGATTTTCATCCCAAGATCTGAACCCAGGGTCACCTGGCTGAAAGAAGAGCATCTAGTGACCATCCCACAAGCCAGGTTCCTACCCCAAGCCCTTGCACCACAGACAATCATTGGTCTTGCCCAAACCGGAGACTGCTATCCAGGGACTGTCCCTTTCACGGTGGATTCCTACGGGGCATAGAGTTTACCAGACCAGTGTGTAGTTGCAGTTCCGCAAACTAAACAATCTACTCCCAGATTATAAATTTTTAGGTTAAAATAGAGTAGTAGCATCTGAATACAGTCATAATGTCTCTCTCCCTGGTTCTGTAAATTGAGATTCTTTCCCTGCTTTCGGGTTTTAAAATGACTGAAGAATTGCTATTGGATTGTTGGCAGGAGGAAATTTTCATTTTTTTCTGAAACACTTAAGGTTTCTGCTTGGTCCTCTGCCCTTCTCAGGCAAGACTTTTTTTTGTCAGTATGCTTTGTGTCTGTGGCACCTGAGCTCTGCAGTTCTGTCATTCTAAGAGACTGTTCTATGTACTGAGTTCTAAACCTCAAGCATCCAAGGAATATTTTTAGGGGCATAAGAACAAATAATATCTGGACATTTTTGTGTCAGACTCCGGACCCTACTGTCACTGAATTCCTGGTATCAAGCCTGCGCTCATTTTAATCAACAAATGCAGTAGGTGTCATTTACCCCACCTTGAGCAAAGCATTTTATTCATTCTGCATGGGATGTTATGGAGAAAGAAGTGAGGATGACTAAAGAAAATTTCAGGTAACTGAGAGTAGTGGCAGGCCTATCACAATTTAGCTGTTGTAGGTTCCTCTCTGCACTTTGAGGTCTGCGGCACACGGGCCGTATACTTCCTTTTCTGTGATTGTAATGTTGGTCTTGGTGCTGCCTGGGATTAATTGGAGGATTTTCTTCTATAAAATAGTTGCCAATTGTTTTGAAACATCATTAACATCACAGGGAAAAGGTGACTGAATACATGTTAAGCTTGAAATTAGAAGGAGGTTTTAATTGTCAGAAAAGCAAAATTCTGAAATAGAAATATGTTGAAGGCAAAACTGAATTTATGGCAATTTCAAGTTAAACAAAACAATTTAATGAGGGAATTTTATAAGGATTTTATCTTCTTTAATCATGAACCATAAGATTTACAAAATAAAAAGCCAAATAGCTTACAGTTTGCCTAGTGTAAGGACATCAGTCCAGCAATATATGTATCCTCTGATTAGAATGTGGTTATACACTGGGACAGTTCGGTCATGGTTTTGTGGTTGCCTTACTGTCCTTAGCCTTAACATGTGTATTGATCTGCAGTCACCCAGTCTCCGAGGGTTACCTCGGAGTCAGTGGGCTTTTGGTGAGTCTGCCTCCTTTTGGACATCCCTGAACTTGGCCCTGGGAGTTCCCAGGTTGTCTTCTCTGTGCTGATCTGGGGGTTCTTACATGTTGTCATTGAGAGAACTCAGATGCTAGTGGGACCGCATCAATACGTGTTGCTGTTGGCTTGTAGCCGTGATAGTTGCTCACTGTCAGAGACTGTGCCCACAGCCATACCGTACTACACTGTTTTAACTAGTTGACACTGAATCCAGCCAAAATGTTCCTCAGCCTCAACACAAACAGGGAAAGTACCTGTGCATTCTCAACACATCACAAATCATCGAATCATAGAATCACTCAGGTTGGAAGACACCCTTGGAATCATCGAGTCCAACCATCAGCCCTACTCTACAAATTCCTCCCCTACACCATAGCTCCCAACACCACATCTAAACGACTCTTAATGACCTTAAATGACCTTAAGTATTTGATGAGTATGAGATTAAATCTCCTGCTTGTAGTGACAACAGGAATTGGAGGCTATTGTGGATCAGTGTCTTTATTGATAATGACCAGTAACAGGATCACAGATTCATTGAGGTCGTACATAGTATAGGTATAGTATGTATATACTGTACATAGTATAGACACTTCAGTTCCTTCCCCGTTATTTTTTGTTGTTATTGGGACTTCTGGAGCTCATCTTGTCCAACCCCCCTGCTAAAGTAAGGCCACCCAGAGCTGGTTACCCAGGACCATGTCGACCTGGCTTTTGAACACCTCCAAGGTGGGAGACTCCACAACTTCTTTGGATAATGTGTCCATTGCTAAATGCTTTGTAGGAAGGTGACAAAAACCCTCACAACTGTAGGTAACAGTTCCACCTAAATTCCAGTAGTCCAAGATCAGTTTATATTAAGACACAGAAAGGTCTGACATATTCTAGAATTCTCATATATTGACATTCTTGGCATCTGTACATAGTATAAACACTCCAGTTCCTTCCCTGTTACTTTTTGTTGTTGTTGGGGCTTTTTTTTTTTTGTGTTAAGGACCTTTTGGCTTTGGTCCAACCACTGGTAGTTCAAAAATAGACCAGTTGAGACTGATTAATGTGCATATTTCTGACCACTAGAACACGATACCAGACATGTAATAGATTCTTCATTATGTCAAGTTTTAAGTCAACGCGGATGTCCTTTAAAAAGGGCTGCCCTGTTTGCTGGGTGATTAGAGCTGGTGTTCCACAGAAAACTGAACGGGGCAATAAAGTTTCTTGCGGCATAAAAACCTGCAAGTTTTAAATCTGTGTTCTGTGAGAATGAGTTCTGTGGGTTAATGATGGTTCATTATGCTTTGTATAGCATATATGGCATACTTCCATCAATCAGGTTTGAATTTATGGTCTTGTGGCATAATTTTATGTGCCCTGCTTTTTGCATTGTGAGATAGGGAAAACACAAGGACCGAATCTCATTTTACATATGTCTTTCAGATTCTTTGATGTTCTCTTTGCTTCAGTAAAAAATTCAGTCTTCCCAATCACTGTAGAAAGCATTTTTCAGTGCACCTAGCTATTCTTATCACCTGTCAGTAAACACCTCCTGATTCTCTTCCTGAGAAAATGTAGTATACAACTGCCAAATAAGCTGCTGTTTTATAGACTATTGTGCATATTATTATCCATTTTATTCCTCTATAACATTTGTTCAACTTTTTTTGAGTTTTTACTGAAGTTATTAGAGAACTGTCTACAGATTTTTTTCATGCGTTGGCACAATTTTAAACTCAGTACATATTGTGCAGTTCCTTTTAGTCTTCAGGACACTTGCATATTCTACCAAGTCCTGATTTTCCTGCCTTGGGTGGCCATTTTTAAGTTCTTGTCCATCTTTTGTTGTCATGGCTTACCTAACTAATTCTGTTTCTTCTAAAAATGTTGACATATCAGGTGGCTGCTAGTCCTGCTATATTCCATTTCTGATATGGACACTCTGCTTTTAATTTGAATATTTTATAACGGTAGATTTGAACGCTTGTTATTAGTGGTCATTGTCCTTTTTGTCTCCGGATTTCTAGTCTCCATGCTTCTTTATTTTCTGCTGGGGTTTTTTGCTTCTTAAAATGTTTTTGTTAGCTCATGAAACACTCCATATGCAAAGACAGAAGCACAGATGTTAATCTTTCCTGTGCTTTATGCATGAGGCTTTTATGCCATGTAGAGGTACACAGAAATCCTTCCTTAAGGTGTGCATAGAGAGCTCTTAACACAATGCTATTAATAGGATCAGCAGTCAGATTTTCTTGATACAATTAGCAATAGACTATCTGCTGATAATTTGTTTGAAATCCCAAGTGCAACTTCCCTGGAAGTGTCCTGGAGGTATTGTGTCCTGCTGAGAGTTCACTGACAGAAACTTTAACTTCAGCAGTCAGTGGAGATTTGTCTTGGGGATATCACACAGATCAGGGTATCTTCAGATGCTTAGTTTCTGATTTGACTTTTTAGGGATTTAATGCTAATGGAAACTGAAAAAAAATGTGACACTATAAATCAGAGGTAGCTTTCTGAAGGATCTGATGGATTTCCAGCGTTTCACCCATTTACTTCAACTGAAGGCTGTATTGATTTGTGTGAAGATGACATTGAAGAACTTGGAGAAAAAGCCATAGTTGTGCTCCAGCATTCCTTCAGCCTCCTGTTTAGGTCTGTTTCATTCTACATGAGCTCTCCTGCCACTTGTGCTCTGTACTAGCCTGAGACCTTCGCAGTAGTTGATTTCTTGCCATGACCAATCTTCTGTTACATACACTTTTTTTCCTTTTCTTTTTCTCAAGGAGAAATTACAAGTGAAATGCAGTGCTTTTGAGGGAAGGCTTTTCTATTTAATATGACTGCTATTTCGAGTTCGTTTTACTGAAGACAAGTCAAAGATGCACGTTAAAGATGTGTATCTTAGAGAATAAGTAGCGTAAGCATTTATTGATTTTTGCACAAGAGGTTATTTTATTCACAACTGTGAGGTTCGCCCCTATTGCACTTTGTGAATGGTGAAGTTTCAGTGTGTCTGCGATGAAATGTGATTCTTCCTTCTTGCCCAAGAGCTGTATGTTTTCTCTTCAGTTTTTGCTCTAAGCTACTGAGAATTCTACCAGTGAAAAACAAGGCCACCGTTTTTGGTTGCTTGCTTTTCTGTTCTTTGAGCACCCACTTTAAGAGGTTCGGGAGATGGGAGAGAAACAAACAAATGATGTGCAGTCTCTGACTTTGGCAGGGCAGGGAAAGTGCAGGGAGCCCAGCAGGAGCCCAGTTCTACTGTGTGAGCTGCATCTGGCTTTTGCGTGACTGGAAAGGAAAATTGCAAGGGGTTAGCAAACAGAAACAGTGGGAATTGTCAAGGAGAGGTATTTTGTATTGCACAGTGGAGTTAAACCTTACTACTTACCTAATTTCAGATGGACCGTAGAAGGAAGCCAGAGCCTGAAAGCTAGGAGAAAGGAAGGCATCTAAAATATTCCAATTTTAATAACTGTATTATTGCAGAGGACGATCTTAGTGATGAAATGCCAGGCATTGATGTAAACAGACACAGTTCCTATCTGGATATAGGAAGATATGAGGAGGGAAGGAGTTTCCAGGGTAAAAGGCAGAATGGAGATAGAGGAAATGAATCAGTGATATCAACCTGAAATCTCAGTAGAGTATCCAAGAACTATTAAGAAAAAAGCTGCTTATACAGTTTTGCAAATAATCCAGGTGGGGATAAAACTTAGGAACAGTGCATAAAATGTGCAGGTTAATTGCAAGAGTTGTGAATTTAAAAATGTGAAGTCCTTCACAGGTCCTCCATTCTAAATGAAGACTCTGAGACATTAAAAAAAAAAAAAAAGTATAATGAAAGAGCACTTCAGTGACAGAAATCCTGTAGGAAAGGATGGAGATTTCCAGGAAATTTTTTTCTACCTCTCTGCCTATTTCAATCTGTGTCAACCTGTCATTTTCTGAACTCTTGGCACTATGCAAAATCCTTTTCTCTCTCAGTGCATACCAGACCCTCCATTTCCATCAAAACTTTCTGTCACTGTCTTCTCTAGATTTGGCAAGATGGAGTAATTTTCTTGTTCCTCTTCAGCCATACATCTCTGTCTCCCACATTCCTCTATGCTCTGTTAGACTTTTGTTTCCTGACGTCTTTAAATTCTTTCCTGTATATGTGTGTGTGAGTACGAGGGCTTACTCCTTTCTTATGTTCTGTGAAGGTTGTTTGGACTGCATTAACTTGACAACTGTAGCCTTTTTGTCATGATACTATAAACAGATATTTGAGATTAGAGTCCCAAAGAATTTTTTTGGCATTATCTTTTCCGAAATCCATGCATCAAAGTTAATGACCAGGTTTTCTGCATGCTGCATGGGAGAGAAAGGCACCTAGAAATAACATAGGTTATTTCTTACATAAGTCAGCACAGTGATGGGGAAGCCTTAGGTAGCCTGCAAGAATGCCAACAGGTAGGGATAGTCATATCTCACAGACCTGATGAAGTACGGTGCCTTCCACCACTCAGGTCTCACAGCAAGCTGGAGCTGTGACGTGTAAAGGTGAAAGGCAATTAAAGAGGAAGGTTAGGCAACATGGTTGTGTGTGTGTGTGTTTGCGTGTGTGTCTGTAGGGAGACTGTTGCCACGCTCCGCGTGATGGTAGAATGAAGATGGGCAGAGATGGGCCCGGTATGTAACTTGCAGTATTAGCTGTATTCGTGACTGCCATTTGCAAGTCTGAACTGGTGCAACTGTGGAAGACACTCATGTAGCAAGAGGTTTCCAGCTGAGCCTTAGCAACATGACTGTACTTCCGGGTCAGATCATTGTCAGAAAAGCATGATATGGATCTAGACAGGAAGGGCACCATATCCTGCTTTTCTGACAATGATCTGACCCAGAAGTACAGGGTGTGTAGCCTCAAGGGCTTGGTCCTGCAACCTCCTGTCTGTCTCCACTTACGATGGATCTCAGCATGTTTGTACAGCCAATAGTTTTTGAAAGGAAGTCTCAGATTCAGCTATTCAGTGTACTTTCTTATACATAGCTTGAATTCTGGTATAACCTGGTGCAACTATACTAAACACGCAAATTCTCTGCTAAATGTGTAACTATCATCTCTCCTGTGGTTTCGTTAGGTCTTGGACTTAAACTGGATGTGTACCTCTCTTTTTTCTGTTTGTATAACAGCAAAAGCGGAAACTGAGACTTTACATCTCCAACACATTTAATCCTGCAAAATCCGACGCTGATGACTCTGATGGCAGCATTGCTTCCTGGGAGCTGCGAGTGGAGGGGAAGCTCTTGGATGACGTATGACTTCCCAGTGCTTCACTGGGGCTGGCGAGGGTCCAGACAGTGTCCCATGGGGTGGTGGATTTTACTGGGGACATCAGCTCAGACAAGACATCTCTGAATCACAATGCTGGGTTGTTGCTGCTGGGAAGGCGCTTTGTCCAGCCAGAGTGAGGGATGAGGCTGTGATGGGATGTTGGGGAGAAACAGGGAGAGCAATGGGAAATGAAGCAGACTCAAGGACAGGACAGGGAAGAGGAGGTGGAGAGGACAGGGCTGAGATGATTGCCTTAACAGACAGGGCAGGGTTCAGGTGACAAGAGGTGTGATGTCAGGCCCACAGCAGGCATTGCATCTTCTGAAGAGCAGGATAACAAGGAAAAAGAAGTAGTTCATATTCTGAGAGAGGACAAGAAGATGTATTGATGGTCGGAGCAAGGATAGAAGAAAAGTTTTACCATTCTGAAATCCTCAGAAAACTCAGTGATGGATTTAGTTTTCCTTGAGAAGGGCTGGACTTTCTTAATAAAGGTGCGATCTATTTGATTAGACTTCACAAACTAAATATTTGGTAGGATAAATAGATGGAGAACATGCATGTATAGCGAGGGCAAGGCTTTCAAGGCACATCAGTCTATCTGGAGTTAACTGTACATGAATCAAAATCATAATCTTGCTGGCGGATGAAGAGGTGACAAAGTGCAACATCTGGAAGTTGAAGTTAGATAAATTCAGTTTAGAAATTAGAGCATGTATTTTAACAAAGAAAGAGGTTCTTTACTGAAACAAAACCGCTTCTCAGTTACTGGCAAATTTTAAACTGAAGCAGGATGTATTTCTAAAAGATTTTCTGCATTAAATAAGAAGAAATTAATTGAAATCCTGTGAAATGTATTATATGGGAAGTCAGAAACTGGGAGGTCCATGTGATTATGGACCTCCCAGGTTCTAATTTAGACAGTATGTGCTGCCTAGTAAACAGCAAATACTGATAATTAAATGTAAAGGCAAAATATAAAAGGAAATAATTGTACTTTGTGTATGATTAATCTGTAAAATTTACTGTCACCTGATAAATCAGACCAAAAAATTAGAATTCATTGAAAAACCCCAAGCTATTAAAATAAAAAGTATATAGCGGCCTTAGACTCACAGAATGGTTTAGGTTGCAAGGGACCTTTAAAGATAATCTAGTCAAACCCCACACACCATGGGCAGGGACACTTCTCACTAGAGCATGTTGCTCCAAGCCCCCCGCCCCCGACCTGGCCTTGAACCCCTCCAGGGATGGGGCAGCCACAGCTTCTCTGGGCAACCTGGGACAGGCTCTCACCACCCTCACACTAAACAAATTCTTCTCCAGATCCCATCTCAATCTCCCCTCTTTCAGTGTCAAACCCTTCCCCCTTGTCCTAGGGCTCCCCTCCCTCATCACAAGTCCCTCCCCATCTCTCCTGGAGCCCCTTGAGGGACTGGAAGGGGCTCCCGGGGCTCCCTGGGGCCTTCTCTTCTCCAGGCTGTATCCCCCCCCCAATTTTCTCGGCCTGTCCTCCCAGCAGAGGGACTCCAGCCCTCCCAGCATCTCCGTGTCCCTCTCTCACAGGTGCCTGTTCACATTACAAGCCAGTCCTTTTCAATCACATTCAGAGAGTCAGGGAAATCTTTCCTTAAGCATTCACTGTTCCACCACTGTTGAGGTTTTTGCATTTTACCTTGCATTTATCAGAGGGAAAACTCAAATTAGATTGATCACACTGGTGGTCTGTGTGGAAATTAATGTTTAAGAGAAAGAGAAAGCCTGAGAAGGAAGCATAGAACACAAGCTAATATACACAGACTTAAACATTTCTGTTTCTTCTGATTGTACAGCTCAGCAAACAAAAACGGAAGTTTTCATCCTTTTTTAAGAGTTTGGTTATTGAACTGGACAAAGATCTTTATGGACCTGACAACCATCTTGTGGAGGTAAGAAGGCGGTGCACCCTTGGCATACAAACCTGATACCAGGACAGATAAACAGCAATGTGCCCATTATCTGCCTTTTATAAGTTACCTTGCCTTCATTTTCTCAATTAAGGTATTTTCAGAGTTTTCAAAATTCCGTTCTTTTTAAGAATGTTTAGTAACAGAATCTTTAGGGTCTAGAAACATAGATGTGGTAGTGAAGTAGTGCAGATTTTAGAACAGAATGTATGAAATGATGAAAAAATTGTGTGCATTTTTCCAAACAAGTAAAGCATGCTAACAGCAGAATAGATTGAGCACCAAAGCTGAATTCTAAGAGTAGAGCAAGAAATTATTTGGGGGGTTTTGTTGGGATTGTTTTGTTTTGTTTTTTATATAATTGCAAGATCCTCAGAAGGCTTGTGCTTGTCTTATTCTTGCATGGCGTACTGTGCAAGATGCACCTCAATGAACATCAGTGAAAAAATTACTGACCATCATACTTGTTTTTCCCTTTGGCAGTGGCACAGAACTCCCACAACCCAGGAAACGGATGGCTTCCAGGTGAAAAGACCCGGCGATGTCAGCGTGCGGTGCACATTACTGCTCATGCTGGACTACCAGGTCAGTGCACTGATTTCAGCTTGGAAAATACAGCCATTGCATCGTTGTTCAACAGAGCAAATTCATCCCATCACATATACCAAAAACCAATATATTTGGACTCAGAACTGAGCGAACTGACAGATTATTTAAAATGTAAAGGGGGCACATCAAGTAAATTTCTATTATAATCTAGCAAAATATTTTTCTTGGCACTATGATAATTAGTATTTTTATAGCCCACCTGCAGAAAGAATATGCATTTCCATCCTAGGCTTCTTTGAGAATAGTCAGATAAGTAGCACGTGACTTGTGTGTGTGGTCCTGTACAGAAATTCAAAGGAGTGGCTTTTGCTGCTGGTTCCTGTGTAGCTGTGACAGCAGTTTTTTTTTTTTTGAGAGTGGACCACAGCTTTGGTGGTCTATTACGTTTCAGTTACATTCTCACCCTAATCTGGCACAAGGCAATGTTGCCCCACAAGGGTTAGACTTGCCATTACTCTTGGGAACACCTTGCTAGGCATTCCTGCTTCTTCTCTTTTGTCAGTAGTAGTTCTGTTGTAGTAGTAGTAGTTGTGGGCTGCACAGAAAACAAGTCAGGGAACTGATCCATTTGAAAGCCAGCAAAACTTACTTCCAATTTGCTTCACTGCTCCCTGTCATAGGAAACAAACAAACAAAAAAAGGCCAAATTAGGTTATTGTGCTTTGGGACAGAATATAAATGAGGTTCCTGGGCACAGTTTCAGACTGTTTTAAGCTGTTGTAAGGCTGACTGCTCCAAAAACACACTTTAATTTCAGTTGTGAGCATGCATTGCCACCATCTCTGTTCTCTTGGCACAAGTGATGGAGATTTGCAGTTGTGGAGCTCACTAACTTGACTGAAACCATCCCTGAAAGAAATGTTGCTCTCTTAAGGAAATGGGTAAAACTGTGCTGCTAAGAGGCAATAGGATCTCACTTTTCAGTGGCAGTTCAGTCTCAGATATATTTTGATTGTATAACTTCAAGAACTCATTCTATGCCTTTCTTTTTCCCCTCCATGCAAATGGCATCTATCCATGATAAAGACACTCCATTTTATGTTAGCAGAGAGAAAATTTCATTAATTTTAGGGAGTGTATGCACTAACTGAAATGCTGATACAGAGAGTGAGAATCTTTATTGTTAAGACAATATAATGATATTTGTTATGCTCGCTATTATTATAAATTTATGCTTCAAAACAGATGCTGTCTTATCTTTATGTCTGAATTTGTTATAAAGATGGCTTTGGGTGACCTGGCACCCAACAGAGTAATCCGTGCCTAATAATATGGCAAATATTAAGCTTGAGTATGGGTAGACACTTAGTGATGCACCAAATTCCAAGGTATCCAAGTAATGTATTATGCCAGAGATGAAGAACAGGGTAGTTAAAGAGTTTTATCACAGAGGTCAGGAGAATAAATATATTCCATTGACTAGCTGGCTAGATTTTCTGGTATGCAGCAGGGTGGTGGGAACATGCCTGAAAAACAGGAGTTCCAACGTACTTTGTCAATGCAAGGCAGCTGAGCAGTTAGTAGCAACAGTAGAAGCATCATCTTGACGTCATTCTCTTTATCTGTGGTAAACCTCCAGTAGTTCAGAGGAAGGGCCATTCTTTTTATTCTTCCACTTCCTAAAGTCAAATTATGCATCGGTGTTGAAAAGGAAGACTTTCCTGAGCCTGCATGCAGTTATTATCTAAAGCATGTGATACAGATATTCCATTTGCATAGCACATACGAAGTGTCCCTCTTCCTTTTCAAACCCTAGGCATAGTTCTTGCAGAGCATGAACAATGGTACACGACCGAACAACTATTTTTGCAGTCCCTGCTGTTGAATGGGGTACTTCTTCTGAGGAGCAGAGCTCGCTGAGAATTAAAGCTGAAACTCCATGCCTGTGTCTGTCTGCTTCTCTCTCTCTTGCCATCGGCATCTCCTTCTCTGTCTGTCACAGCCCCCGCAGTTTAAACTGGACCCACGGCTGGCCCGTTTGCTGGGGATACACACGCAGACCCGCTCAGCCATCATCCAGGCGCTGTGGCAGTACATCAAAACAAATAAGCTGCAAGACTCCCATGATAAGGAATACATTAACTGCGACAAGTACTTCCAGCAGGTAACTCCCTTTTGCACGCAGTAGCTCTTTAGAGGCAAACTGTAATAGCCATCTGCAAATTTTGGATGGGTGAAAGTTACTGATTTTCATCTTTTCTTAATGAATTCCAGTATCTTCAGTACTGAATGGCTTTCAACAGTCACTACAACTAATATAATAAGCACCCTCCCCACATGCTAGTGTTGTCAAAAAACCACATCTGCTGTTTGACACATTCAGCGCTCTCACATGAGTAGTTTCCAGAAGGAAGACTTTCTCTAATTGTTTCACTGTATTGACTTACTGTTTTTTTTTCCCTGATGAATCATTTTGTATTAAGAAACATGAAACAATCTGCTGATTACCAATCCACATGTAGACCTGTTTTCTTCCTTTCTCTTTCCTGGTTTATGAAGGGCAGAAGATATAGAAGATAAAATTAGAAAAGCTATTTTGTCCAAAATCTGCTTCAGATTATAAAATAGCCTGTGATATGCATGATGTTTTGAAAGTAGCAAATTAAGACTTTCTGTCTTTCACAGTGACCTCTAGAATTAACCGAGAGGGCCACTTAAAGGCATCTCCGCCTTTTCTGATAATAAGATTGTATTTATTTTATAAAGATAATGTTATCTGAGCTATCACTATCTGAACTTGTTTTGTTTGTCTGTAACTTCAGGCTTACCTGATTTATTTTGAAAGTGCCTGAGGGTAAGGTTTGTGGCATACGCATGTTTACGAAAAGTACTGACAGTTATAATAAGTTAATAATGTTTCAGTGGGCATTGAAAGTACACATTGCGATGAAAGTTGTGTCCTAGTTTTCTTTTTAAGCTTTTATTTTCTGTTATTAACTTGCCCTACAATGTTTTAAAGTGACCAGTGCTTGAAATCACCTTAAAGGCAGCGTTGGCTATTTCCACATTTGAAAATACAAAATACAATAAAATAATTGTGAGATTAATGGATTTTTTGGGAATATAGAACCAAAGTGATCTGGACTATGTAATCACTCATTTGTTCGGGTTTTATTTTTTGAGAATTTCAGCATGAAGTCTTTTCATACATAGTGAAAATTCCATCCTAAAACCATGTAAGAATGTTTGCCAAAATTACAAAGCTGTTTGCTCTGTTGCTTGGATGATTTGATTTCTCTATTTATCCATAGCAAATTTAGACTCAGTTTTGTTTGTGCCAGCCTGAAGAGAAAATGGAAGAGGGGAGGTAAAAAAAGATTTGAAAACCCATGATCAGAATAGAAAAGGTGAACAAGGAGTAATTACTGTTTATTTTGTTAAATAATTAGAGGCCTCCAACTGAAACTGGCAGGTAGCAAAGTAGAAACAAACAAAAGGAATCAAGCATAGATAAACTTTGGAACTCCTTGCAATAGGACGTTACAAATGCTAGAAGTATACATAAGTGTGATGGCTGCTATGAGTGGAGCATTGGAATGGAGAGATGCAGGCTTTTCAGGAAGGACAGGCAAGGGGACAAGGAGGCGGTGTCCCCCTGGATGTCAATGACCAGCTGGAGCGCATGGAGCTCCACCTGGGGATGGGTAAGGAGCTGACTGAGAGTTTATGGGTCAGGATTAAAGGGAGGGCAGGGGCAGGTGACGTTACAGTGGGGGTCTGCTATGGGCCACGTGAAACAGGAAGACAGAGTGGGTGAGGCCCTACAGATAGGAGTTGCCTCACATTCACAGGCCCTGGTCATCATGGGGGCCTTCAACCACCCCGATATCTGTTGGAGGGACAGCACAGCTGGGCATAAGCAATCCAGGACATTCATGGAAAGAGTCAATGATAACTCCCTTCTCCAAGTGATAGAGGAGCCAATGAGGAGAGGTGCTCTGCTAGGCCTCATTCTCACCAACAAGGAAGGGCTGGTGGGGAACATCAAGCTCAAGGGCAGCCTTCACTACAGTGACCATGAGACGGTGGAGTTCAAGTTCGATGGGGTGGCAAGGAGGGCGCACAGCAAGCTTGTTACGCAGGGCTTCAGGAGAGCAGGCTTTGGCCTCTTCAGAGACCTGCTTGGTACAGTACCATGGGATAGATAGGGCCCTGGAGAGATAAAGCTGGAGGGAAGCAGGGGCCAAGAAAGCTAGATAATATTCAAAGATCACTTCCTCCAAGCTCATCCTAACTAAAGGAAGTCAGGCAAAAATGCCAAGAGGTCTGCATGGACGCATAAGGAGATCCTGGACATACAGAAAAAGAGGAAGCCTAGAGAGGGTGGAAGCAAGGACAGGTAGCCTGGGAGGAATACAGAGAAATTTTTGGAGCAGCAGTTTAGGAAAGCTAAAGCCCAGATAGACATTTAAGGCAACAGGAAACGCTTCTATAGGTATGTCAGTGACAAAAGGAAAACTAGAGAAATGCGAGCCCTCACTGGAAGGAAGCAGGAGACCTGGTCATCCAGAGTATGGACAAGACTGAGGGTATACTCAAGTGCTTTTTTTGCCTTTGGCCTGTAAGTGGTCTAGCCACACAGCTAAAGGCAGAACAGCCTACTGAAGGAGGAGAGGAGGTTCAAGACTGTCTGAGGAACCTGATCGTGCACAAGTCCATGGGACTGGATGAGATTCATCTGTGGGTCCTAAGGGAGCTGGTGGATGAAGTTGCTAAGCCACTGTCCATCACATTTGAGAAGTCATGGCAGTCTGGTGAGGTTCATGCTGACTGGAAAAGGAAAATCCTCATTTTTAAAATGGGAGAAAAGGAAGACCTGGGGAACTACAGGCTGGTCAGTCTCACATCTGTACTCAGCAAGACCATGGAGCAGATCCTCCTGGAATCTCTGCTAAGGCATATGGAAAATAAGGAGGTGATGGTTGACAGACAACATGGCTTCACTAAGAGCAAATTTTGCATCACAATTTTTGTGATCTTCTACAATGGTATTACAGCACTGGTGGATAAGGGAAGAGCAATTGATGTCATCTACCTGGACTTGTGCAAGGCATTTGACACTGTCTTGCATGATATCCTTGTCTCTTAAGTTGGAGACACATGGATTTGATGTTATAGGGGTCAACAGCTCAATGTCCAAGTGGTGATCAGTGATCAGTGACGAGTGGTGTTTCTCAGGAGTCAGTACTGGGACCAGTACTGTTTAACAGTTTTGTTGGTGACATGGACAACTGACAGCTGGGAGCTGATAGAGATAACCTGCTGTTGGACTTCCAGGCTCTCTGATCAAGCCTGTGCTGGAGCATATTGCTTGTTGGGTAGGGTCACTGATCTGCTACAGTTCGGCTATGTGTGAAAGATTTAATTTTGCATGGATATAATCATATGAGAAAGTTCAACCTAGCAAACTATTCCATGTAGGAAGATAGGTTTATGTAAGGCCGCTGACACTGTCCTGCATGACATCCTTGGCTCTAAATTGGAGAGACATGGAGTTGAGAGATGGACCACTCGGTGAATAAGGAATTGGCTGGATGGCCAGACTCCAAGAGTGTCCAAGTCGCAACCATTGACAAGTGGTGTACCCTGGGGTCAGTCCTGGGACCTGTTTAACAGCTTTGTTGGTGACATGGACAGCTGGATACAGTGCACCCTCAGCAAGTTTGTCGACAACACCAAGCTGTGTGGAGTGGTTGACACGCTGGAGGGACAGGATGCCATCCAGAGGGACCTGGACAGGTTTGAGAGGTGGGCCCCGTGCAAACCTCATGAAGTTCAGCAAGGCCAAGTGCGAGGTCCTGCAGGTGCATCGTGGTAATTCCAGGCACAAATACAGGCTGGGCGGAGAATGGATTGAGAGCAGCCCTGAGGAGAAGGACTTGGGGGTGTTGGTTGGTTGATGAGAAGCTCAACATGAGCTGGCACAGTGTGCTGGCAGCCCAGAAACCCCCAGCACCCTGGGCTGCTCCCCCAGCAGGGAGGGGTGAGGGGGGTGGTTCTGCCCCTCTGCTTCGCTGTGGGGAGACCCCCGGCAGTGCTGCTTCCAGCTCTGGAGTCCTCAGCATCAGAAGGACACGGACCTGCTGGAGCGAGGCCAGAGGAGGCCACAGAGATGCTGGGAGGGCTGGAGCTCCCCCCTCTGCCGTGAGGACAAGCTGAGAGAGTTGGGGGTGCTCAGCCTGGAGAAGAGAAGGCTCCAGGGAGACCTTGGAGCCCCTTCCAGTCCCTCAAGGGGCTCCAGGAGAGATGGGGAAGGACTCTCGATCAGGGAGGTGGGCCAGAGTATGAGGGGGAAGGGTTTTAAACTGAAGGGGGGGAGGTTTAGAGGAGATCTGGGAAAGACCTTCTTTGATGTGAGGGTGGTGAGAGCCTGGCCCAGGTTGCCCAGAGAAGCTGTGGCTGCCTCATCCCAGGAGGGGTTCAAGGCCAGGCTGGCCGAGGCTTAGAGCCACCTGGTGTGGTGGGTGGTATCCCTGCCCAGGACCCAGAGTGGCACTGGATGATCGTTAAGGTCCCTTCCAACTCTAACCAATCTACGATTCTATGCTCTATATATGTTCCAAAAGTGACGAACTAATTGAAAAAAACCAACCCAACAAACCAACAGACTTGGGATGTTATAAATTAAAGATAATTGCAAAGCTGTGGAGATTTAGAGAGGTTCTTACATTTTTCCTTTAGTGTCCACTTTGTGGCCACTATCAAGGGCAGGGTAATGTGGTTTATGTGTAGTAGACTCTTTGTTTGATCCAACACAGTAGTTCTTACCTTATTTATGGTAAGCAGGATGGCCTTCTTCAGTTCTATTTATTTTAATTTTCCATTTAAGAACTTCGCTAGAGTAAGAATTTGCTGGAGCCGTCTTCCCTTTGTTTATCTAATCAGAGGCAGTTTTAGCTTATAGGTCTCCCTTGTGTTAGAACTCTTCAGGAATGCCATCAGACCTCATAATTGTCTTCTCATCCTTAGATGAGTAGGCAGATGAGACTTAAGAAGTAGCGGATTCCTTTTCTAGGTGACTGAACATCACTCCCTGCAAGAGCTGGCTAATCTGGAATACCTTCATAAGAATGCAGTGCTTGCATAGATTTAAATCAATAATGGGATTGATTTGAGTGTTTCCCTTTTCCTTCGGTCTCCGGAAAAATTGTTCAAGTAGCTAATCTGGCTTTCAAAATTGATGTTACGAACATGTATCCCGTTAAATAAAATGAAACATTTCGTGATGTTTTTTTTTTGTTTTGTTTTTACTCTAATTTTTTGGATTTCACCCTATCTAAGATTTCAGATATGGAGGGTAGAGGAATTGGGCTAGCACTGCCTTCCAGTCTGATGATATTTCTGTAGACTATATAGTTTTAGAGATTTAACTCCTGGAAAAAGAAAATGGTCATAGCTGGAAGTGCACGGATCTCTTAGGGGAGCTGTCCCATTTTCTGATTCCTTTTTGGACACCAGTCTTCTCATTTGGTATTTTAGACACCAGTCTTTTCTAAAACTATGTAGTTTTAGAGATGTACCTCCTGGAAAAAAACCCCCATGGTCATAGCTGGAAGCACGCAGATCCCTTAGGGGAGCTGTACTATTCTATGATTCCTTTTTAGACACCAGGCTTCTAATGTGTTATGCCAGCTTTTCTAAATCCTGTGCTGGTGTGCTTGTGGTTATATCTAATAACACAATACAGTACAGGCTAAAAAATTATCACTCACATAAAATTATACCTCGCACACTGGCATTAATATAGCCACATAAGCTTTCAGAGCCAGTGGTTATAAGATTAGACTGTTAACTCTGGGTAAGTAGGACTGTGAGAAGCTTTAGGAAAATTCCGGCTGGCCTTAACTTCCAGTCTCCTACCCCTTCTCTTGCTATTGTGTGCCCTTGCTCCCTTGTGCCTTGTTAAAGCTGTCATCTTTTGGGCACCCGTGTTAGAAGCTTGACAAGAATGTTGAGCCACTGGTGACAGTAGGTTGGATGGAGCTTGGTATGCAAGGGTTTTGAGTAGGAATTCCACATTCATCTCTATCAGGTGTCAGAATAAAGAGCAAGATGCAGTCTCAGTAGAATTTGTTACTTCCTTGATGTTTAGAAACTAGCTGGCTGAATTCCTGGGTGCGGGTAAGTCAGCAAATTAGAGAGATTTTAGAGTTGATGAAGCAAGATCCTTTTCTGTTTCAAAACATTGTTTACATCAACTGGGAGATTTGAAATCCACCGTGTTACAAGTGAAAACAAGAAAAAAGGCCCAAAGGTATTTTAAAAGCCAGAGCTGGCTTCAAGGTATTTCTTCTATCAAATTCCCCCACTCCAGAAAATTCAGAATATACTTCATCAGTCTAAATAGAGTATCTTTAGAGAAAAGGCTATTCACCTGTTCAGAGCATTAAAAGTCCCAATAGGAAAAATTAAAAAAGGCTGTAATAATTTTATTTCTGAAAACGGCAGGTGTAAGGAGTGGTTCTAGATTCATGGCAACACGTTGCACTTACAGAGAATTTCCAAAACCTACAGATTTTGTTCCTTTTTGATTTTTTTTTTCTGAATTCAATACATATTTAGCTTCTGGATCTTAGTAAAGAAAAGGTAACCATGGAAAGGACTGGATCCCATCTGAGAGGCTATTTAGGTTTTGGTTAAAATAAATAAAACCAAGTTGACTTTTTTCCCCCCTTAATCTTAGAGAAAAAATAAATTGCAAATGGTTTTAAAATGTGTTCTTGTGTATTTCTTTAGCACAAAATGTTGCAGGAAATGTGCCACTGGGGAAACAAAAAGCAAGCTGTTTTTGTATTTCCCCTGGTACAGAAATAAATAATGCTTTCTTTACAATATGCTGCTGCAAACACTTAGTGGGAGAGGAAGTATTCACTTCTCTCTCGTCGTTGATACAGTTGATCATGATGTCACGTTAAAGTGGCCTGTGTCTTTCAGCACCTACAATAAGAGTGGGACACCTGGAATTGTTGTCACCTGATGCCTCTATCAGCTATCCTAGATCGTAAGTACAGCAGGGACAGAAGTGACCAAAAATTTAGTCTGTGCAATAAGCCAGATTTATAGCTTTCAAAATCGCCTTACTTTTGAACTGTTGATTTCTTACTTTCTAATTTGATTGCAAGTTAGGTTTTAGACAATGATAACATGTTTTATTGTATTCCAGATCTTTGATTGTCCACGGCTAAAGTTTTCTGAAATTCCTCAGAGACTGACTAACCTGCTGCTGCCACCAGACCCTATAGTGATAAACCATATCATCAGGTAAGCCGGTCAGTCAGCTCAGCACTGTCATGGGCAAAACTATCGCTATATAAAATAAACACCTACAGTAGCAAGGATCAGAATCCAATCACTCACATGAGTGAGCACCTTGGATGTTGTTGTGTCTTCATTCTGGTCTATATAATTCTGAATTATTTTCAGCAGCTTGGCACCAATTCTCCAGGAGTATACAGAATTTCTGCTTATCATTTTTATCCCTACTACAATACCACTGGAAGATGTGGTCAGGTTTCTTTCCTGAACTGAAAGAAATTGAAGTAAGATATTGTACATCATGGACAATCCTTCTAATCACTGAGTTATTATGTGAAATGTACAACAGTATTACAGTTTCCAATACAGTAGCCAGTCCATGCATACTTTGTTGGGGCTGGGTCGGCTCTTAGGGTGTCAGCCTTATTCTGAGAATGCCAACTGGTCAGAGATCTCGGGAGACTGACAATAGAAAATGCCTTGATTCAGATAAGGCCATTGTGACTGGAGCTTCTGGTATCCATCTCAAACCAGATTTATTTCTGGCATAGTAGATGAAATACAACTCTGGGCTATCTAGGGCACTTCCAGCATGTTCTGTATTTAAGTGCCAACTGTGTGTGGGGAGGGGGATAAAGAGACTTTGGGGATTGCAGCCTTGCCATTCAGGTATTTCAGTCTTTCCCAAGTTCCTTTGTGGTCTCGATCAAAACCGATTCTGAGTGTTTAAATATTATTGGTGTTTAAATATTATTGTTAATTGAGAGTAATGATTTGATTTCCTACAGAATATTGATAACAAATATTTCTGAATAGGCTTAAAATTGGGTTATTTTAATTTTGTAATACA
Organism: Nycticryphes semicollaris; assembly: GCA_013400055.1. Lineage (NCBI taxonomy): Eukaryota > Metazoa > Chordata > Aves > Charadriiformes > Rostratulidae > Nycticryphes > Nycticryphes semicollaris. The sequence continues at coordinate 16,098 of VXBJ01000502.1, read as the reverse complement.
TGTAATAAGAAGTTTAAATATTACATAGGCTATCAAAATGAAATTTGTTTTTCACTTCATTTGAATAGATAAAACGGTAATCAGAAAGCAGGTTGACCACCATGCAGATTGGTAGCTCTGTATATACAGTCATTTGAAAACCACTTGGTGATCTGTTTGATGGACCAAAAAAGCTGAGGTCCTCAGAGATACGTAGTCGCTGTCTTGGAGCATTTTTAACAGTGAGTGTAGTCAATTACTGAAACAATTTGCCATTTGCTTGTGGTGGTTTAGCCCCAGCAAGTGGCTTGGCACAGCACCCAGCCGCTTGCTCACCTCCCCTGCAGCATGGAGAAGAGAATCAGAATGGTAAAAGTGAGAAAACTCATGGGTTGAGATAAAAACAGTTTAATAATTGAAATTAATAATGATGAAAAGTTAAAAAACAAAGAGGAGTTACATTCTCAGCCTCCTTTTCTCTGGCCCAAATAGCCCCAGTTCCTTCAGCCACTCCTCATGAGACTCCATTCTGTGAACTCACTCCAGCACCTTAATGTCCCTCCTCCAGTGAGGGGCCCAAAACTGGCCACAGCACTCGAGATGTGGCCTCACCAGTGCCCAGTACAGGAGGGTGGTCACTGCCCCAGTCCTGCTGGCCACACTTTTCCTGACACAATCCAGGGTGCTACTGGCCTTCCTGGACACCTGGGCACAAAGATATAAAGAGAACTGGCCGCAGCAGTAAGCCCTGGGGAAAGCCGCCTGTGAGGGCTGTCATGGTTTGGGCTGGGCTGTCATGACAATGACAAGATGAGGAAGAAGAGAGATAATGAGAGTTTAGGAAAAAACTAAACTTTAATGAAATATTAATAATAACATTTAAAAAGGAAATCATTAAATAGACACAGTATGTATAAATATATACAAAACTGTATCAAGCTTCCAAGTCCGTGTCACCCGCAGGCACTGGGAAAGTTCCAGACAAGACACAGCGACAATGGGAACTGGATTCCAGAGCATGCTGATGGGTATCGAAGGTTGACAAACTGACAGGGTCCTCTTCAGGCATCAGTCATTGAAGAAGAGCCAAAGGAGCCAACCTGACACCTTCGCCCCCTCAGCTGTTACACTGAGCATGGCAGATGGGAGGGAATGCCCCACTGGTCAGTTTATATCACCTGACCTGTCCAGGACTCCCCACAGGTGCCACCTCTTCATGGGCTGAACACCCCAGTGAGCTGACCCTGGTTGCCACGGCAACAAGGAAGAGCAAGAGCCTCTCCCTGAACAGTCTTGGTTCCCTCCACCCCAAAGCAGGATGTGGGCCCCAGGAAGTAGTTCGTTGGCCAGAGTTACAGCAGGCCTCAGGAAGACGCTGGACAATGTCATGAAGACTAGGTCCATTAGTTGCTGCTAAAGTGATAGTCTGGACAAAACGCCCAGCTTAAAAGTCTCTGAATTCTGACTGATGAAAGATGAGAGGATATACTAGGATATAAATATATAAGATAGGCATGTTGGATCAATGGGCCAAGGCCAGTGGGGTGAGGTTCAATAAGGCCAAGTGTCAGGTCCTGCATTTTGGTCACAACAGCCCCAAGCAATGCTACAGCATTGGGGAAGAGTGGCTGGGGAGTTGCCCAGCAGCAAGGGACTGTGGGGTGTTTGTGGACAGCCGGTTTAAAGTGAGCCAGCAGTGTGCCCAGGTGGCCAACAGCATCCTGGCTTGTATCAGGAATAGTGTGGCCAGCAGGAGTAGGGAAGTGATCTCAGTGTATTCAGCACTGGTGAGGCCTCACCTTGGGTACTGTGTTCGGTTCTGGGCCCCTTACTACAAGCAGGATGTGCCCAGAGGGGAGCTACCAAGCTGGTCAGGAGTCTAGAGAACAAGTCCAGTGAGGAGAGGCTGAGGGAACCGGGCATGTTTAGTCTGGAAAAGAGGAGGCTGAGGGGAGATGCCATTGCCCTCTACAACTATCTGAAAGGAAGTTGGTAAAGATGTGGGTGTTGGCCTCTTCTCCCAGGTGAATAAAGACAGGACCAGTGGAAATGGTGGGAAGTTGCGGCAGGGGAGGTTTAGATTAGATATTAGGAAGAATTACTTTACTGAGAGGGCAGTCAGGTACTGGAACAGCCCAACCAGTGAGGTTGTGGAGTCACCATCCCTGAAGGTATTTAAGACACGTGTAAATGTGGCACTTCAGGGCATGCTCTAGTGCCTGAGATTGTTGAGTGTGGTGGTGGTTGTTACAGTGGGGTTCTTTTAGGGTGTGGTGGTGGTGTGGGGCTTTTTTGATGTTGTGTTGTGTGGGTTTGGGGTTTGTTTTTTTTTTTGTTTGTTTGTTATGGTTGGACTCCACAATTTTCCCTTCCAACCATGAAGATTCTGTGATTCTGTAAAGATACCCAGTTCTTAAACTTTTCTCTCAGCATCTGCAACAGGCTTTATGAAAGAACATGTTCTGGGATGGATATTTATTCTGATTCATATGGCAGTTCTCACAGTCTTCTGTTCCACTCTCCATAGTGTTGACCCCAATGATCAGAAGAAGACAGCTTGTTATGATATAGACGTAGAAGTTGAAGACCCATTAAAGGGACAGATGAGTAGTTTTCTTCTCTCAACAGCTAATCAGCAGGAGATTACAGCATTGGACAACAAGGTAAAGTATCACATGGCATATATACTGATTATGTTCCTTCATGTGGGTTTGGTGGCACACCACAAAGACAGTAATGTGAGACAAGGATTTCTTGGTTGGATGTGCTTTCAAGGGATGGATCAACCACATGCAGTAGGAATAGGGTGAGTGGTGTTCCCACTTAGGATGTGATCCAGTGCCTGACACAGTTGTCGAGGTGATAGAAGCAGAATTTCACAGGCATTATGATGAGTCCCCTGGCATTTTAGAGTCATCTGAACTGTTTGACTATAACATTTTATTAAGAGGTCATGGTATCGTGCTAAAATGCTGTAAGGCAAAGCTAAGAGAATCTCATACTCCAGATGTGTTTTGTGCATGTATGGTTGCAGGACAGCTTTCTGCAGTAGGTGCAAATATAGAAAAGGCATGGCAGAAAAATCCATGGCAGTTTGGCAGACTTGTTTCCTGCCTTACTGAAAGAGGATCATGTGCACTTCAGATACTAGTATCTGTCTTACAGCAGTGGTGAGCTCTGCAGGGCTGTATTAGGGGTCTTGTCACGGGTACTGTTAGCAGCTTTTGGCACATGTGCAAATGTCTAGTTTGACTTGGAAAGAGATAAACAAAAGTGGCTTCTCAGAGCAAGGGAAGAAGAAGAGGTGTGACGTGGTTTACCAGAGATGCTTTTTGTGACATGCAGTTAGGCCCAGTTTCTGTTTGTTTACCTCTGTTGCAAACAAATATGTTAAGCTCTGGTCTTCATGTGATATCAAAGGGGGTCTGGACACTAAAAATCCTATGGATTCTGGTAAATGTTGCAACATCGTTTGGTTTATGGTTCTTGTGAAAGGTCCTTTTCAACAGGGCAGCTGCTTGGCCAGTCGGTTCCCAGCCTACATAGGCTTGCATGCAGCATCCACAGGGTTATTCAGTTTCCAGTCCGGCTCACTTTTTCCCATGTCTGTATCACCTCTTTTTTGAGCATTTGCTACAGCAAAGGGCAAGCTGTGATTACAGAATCACAGAATCATCATGGTTGGAAAGGACCTTGGAGATTAGTGAAGTTAATGAAGTCACTTCTGGGTAGAGAAGCATTGACTGTGACACTGTTACCGTCTGTACCGTTTACCGCTGTGCTGCCACAGAGTCCTCTAGTGGGAACTCGATGCATGTCAACAGATTTATCTCCTACGTCATTTTCCCAAATGAGGAACGATTTTAAGTTGACAGCGTCTCTCTTCTGTTAGCATACCATATAGCTGGGCCTACACTGGTGGCCTTGATGGCATCGCCCAATGAGGGCAGGATTATTTTTTGTCATGTGCCTGGCCACATCAGTTGTTTTGGCACAACAGATGTATGTGTGAAATTAAACAAAATAAGTTTACATTCTCAAAATGGAATTTTAGAGGAACAGGATAGCAGAAGTTTGCTTTTCTGTGTCTATATATGTGCAAATGATTCATCAACTGTCCTCCCATTGATCATACTTGATTTTGTTATCCAGGATGGTAACAAGACCTTGACTTCTCTTTGGAGCCTTCATTATTCCCTGCTGGTTAATGCTTATTTCTTTCATAATTTTTCTGAAGATATGACTCATTTTCTATAAACCTTCCATACTCTTGATTTCTCATTGTTCACACTCCTTTATGCAGCCACTATGACTTTATTAGGCTTTCTCATAAGAAAAAGTCTAAAAGTCATGGGTGTTATGTGCGTTTGTTTAACATGGACGTGATCTGGCAGTCACTAGAAATATCAAGGATCACAGGAGGGTATTCAAGATACAATGATGATTAACTAGGGGAATAACTCCTTTCTTGCATTGGGCACAGTTTAAAGACACATTTATATAGCACCTGCCCTGCAAAAACCCATACTTGGAAGAAAGACTCATGGTAGACAAAAAGTTACTACATTTTGCAGTGGCCGGACTTAGCTCTTCAGTATTGTATATGCCATGCCATCCAGTAGTTCAATATAGGAAGTGAAGAAGAATCCTTTACATACTTGTATTACAGAACTACAGGTGAAAGCAAAACGTAATTGCAGGATTGTGGTTAACTTGCTCTTTGAAGGGAAAATCCCATGGGAATTTGCACAAGTCTATGATGTAGAATTGTCATCTTTGTGCATCACAAGAAGGTCAAAGATGTTAATGGGGCTGATGACAGGGTCATTGGAGCATGGGAGGAACATAAGTAACATCTACTTTTTTTTTTTCTGTCAGATTCATGAGACAATCGAATCCATAAATCAGTTAAAAATACAACGTGATTTCATGCTGAGTTTCTCCAAGGATCCCAAAGGATACATCCAAGACCTTCTCCGGTCCCAAAGTAGGGATCTTAAGGTGAGCTAAAGTTTGAAGCAGAATGTAAGAATTTCATCTAAATGCATACAGAGTGTAAAGCTCAAACATCCAGGATGGAAAATGGGTGGAAGACAGACAATGAGTACAATACTGCAGTCCCAGAGCAGAAAGTATGCAAGAAAGACAGTTTATGCTGTATTGTGCTTCAAGTTGAATAGTGGTGCTTACTGGGGGTTTTAGGTGAATTTGTGATTGGACAGTAAGATCAGAGTCCAGGGCTGTGTTGGTGTACTCCATAAAAATAAAGCTACATAAAACTCATCAAGAGCATCCTATAGTACAATAACACAGTGTGGGTGTTCTGTTAGTTCATAATCTAGTCTTACTTAAGAAATTAGGTAAATTAAATATCTGATTAAATAAGCTGTTGAGCTTACCTTTGAGATACCCAAGAACTGGAATGTAAAGAAGTTCAGTTTGCTACCAAAAATGAACAATTTGTTCCATATAGTTTCACACTTTGTGTGAAACTGTTTTGAGTTTCAGACAACTCAAAACCAGTTGTATTAATGAATCCATGAAAGTATTTTAATAAATTCATTGTACCTTTCAAATATAAATGTCTGGTTTGTAGTCAATAGCCTTTGAAAAATCTGTTGCTAAGATTATGGTTATTATTATTTATATTGATTTCAAAAGAGGACAGGCATCTGAAAGAATGTGTAAATAAAGCAGCTTTTAGTTTGAAGACCTTACAAACTAAGGAGTTGTGGAGCTTCTCTAGCTGCATACGTAAAACGGTTGTTCAGAGTTCTCCCTGACCAGCAGTGAGCTCCATAAGGGCCTTTTCTGTAATGTTCTGCCCTGCTGGCATCAGAATTGTGATTGCATGACATTACTCTCCAAAGGTGCTAATAATTTTATCTTTACAATTGATTTGTGATGCTGGAGACTTAGTCATCAGAATTTTTTTTTTTTTTTATAGAATCAATAGAATTGTTTGGGTTAGAGTGGTGCAGTGACGTGCCTGAGGGACAGGATGCCTGAGGGACTTGGACAGGCTGTGGGCCCAAAGGAGAAGTGGGCCTGTTTGAAGCTCAAGAGATCAAACAAGGCCAAGTGCAGGGTCACAGAATCACAGAATCTTAGTGGTTGGAAGGGACCTTTGAGATCATCGAGTCCAACCACATGAAAAAACAAACAAACAAA
>VXBJ01000501.1:0-26549 GCA_013400055.1 Nycticryphes semicollaris | reverse complement strand
AGAAAGAAGGAGAGAAAGAGAAAGAGAAAGAAAGAAGGAAGGAAGGAAGGAAGGAAGGAAGGAAGGAAGGAAGGAAGGAAAGAAGGAAGGAAGGAAAGAAGGAAAGAAGGAAAGAAGGAAAGAAAGAAAGAAAGAAAGAAAGAAAGAAAGAAAGAAAGAAAGAAAGAAAGAAAGAAAGAAAGAAGGAAAGAAAGAAAGAAAGATCTCTTATGCTGGATAACAGAAACCTCATTGTTAGATAGCAGAATATGTGCAAATACCCAGAAGAGAAGAGTATTTTAAATGGAGGAAAGAGATGAAGATAAGAAAAAATTGCTCAACTCGGAGCTGTCAGACAAGAATGTCTACTTCATCTCATGTTATTGCATGTTTATTATCACCTAATGTAATTAAGGTTGTGAAAGTGCTGATTCACCTAAATAATTTTGTTTGATTAAATATAATACCTTGCAATTACTTGGAAAAGCAGGGTGTGTGCGGAGTGATCCTCCATGGGGCTTCTTGAGTCATACACTGTACCTAGACTCTCATAATGGACTGACACCGGTGTATGTGTCCTCATTTAGTTGGTGGCTTCTTTTTGAACCTGTTCGTACTTTTGCCTGGTGTTGACACCCAATGACAATGTTACACAGTTCCATTGTTTACCATATGGAGAAGTCTGGCCTTTTGCCTAATCACTGAATTGAGTTTTCCTTGTTCTCTGATTTACTGGAACAGAGACGTGTCTTTATACTTACGCAGTGAATGATCACCTCAAACTATAATGGGTGCTGAAGTAGCTGTGCTTGATTTTGCAAGCTAGTTCTTCATAGAAGGAAATTTACTTTACTTAAACATTTTTCTGGATATACATTTTAAGTTCTGTAAGGTGTTAAAATCTCTGTTGTCAGGGTCTTACCTAATGCAGTTTTGTGAAAGACTGCTGGCAGTCACTGAGCAGGCCTGATGTGCAGGAACACAAACGGATCAGTGCAGAATAGGCTTCCCTGCATCTTAGTGTTGCTTCAAAGGGCCTGGAAAAAGACAGCATCTTTTATTAAAAATTGAATGCATTTTTATTATGTGTGTACTGCCTCTCTTGAAGTTTACAAAACAAATTTTATAATTTGTTAGTGCTTCCAGCACTCCTATGCAATAAGTTATTTAAATCATTTTATTCTTGATCAAAAGGCAGGCGACAAGAAGCAGATCCAGGTGTTTTTAAAGGTATTTGGACATTGTTCTATTTGGCATTGCTTCACTGAACAGAGATCCTACATAACAGCCATTTCCTTTTAATAAGAATTAGCCTTTTAAGGCCCAGAATCACCTGTCTTACATTCCAGAGAGCTGTGAGCTCAGTGGTTCTAATGTGCTCTATGTGCCTGAGGCACCTAGCCAAAAGAGAGCACACAGATAAATTAGTTGTTTTGATTTTAAGTGTTAGTAAGGCAGCTCTTAAAGAGTTTTAAATTTTTTAGCAACAGATGTCTTTTCTTAATCTACAATCAAATAACTTCAGACCCTGAAGCAGAGCTCACGTATTTAAGCTGTTGGAACACACTGCTACTTTTGTTTTCTTTCTAATAGTTACTTATAATTTTACATTAATTTTGTTGCTGTCCTCATAGTTCTAAATGGGAAATGTCTTTGAAAATGCAATTAGTAAAAATACTTGGTATATTTTTTCCACCTGCAATGATGAATATTTCTCCACAGAGAAAGTGCAGAAGGAGCTGGATGCTGTTCTGGGTCCTTCCCAGTTAATCTGCTATGAGGATCGGAGAGAACTGCCCTACACAAATGCTGTGGTTCATGAGGTTCAGCGCTTCAGCAATATTATCTCAGTTGGCATGCCCAGGGTCTGTGTGAGGAACACTACATTGCTTGGTTTTCCCCTCAAAAAGGTACAGACACAGTTTCTCAGTTGCTACAGACCTTTCCTGCATCAGTAGAGAAAAGTGTGGATTCCAATCCACTTGTGCCAGGGTCTTCTCCTTAACAGCAGTGGGGCTGGGTACTTCTGGGTCACAGCCTGAATGGAAACAAGGACAAGAAAACATCTGCCAGGCTGAGCTGAGTGACACAGCTGTTGGGAGAGGGTTATCAGTAGGGAAAGACACCCCTAGATAGAAGAGGATTTTAGCAAGACTACAAATTGATGAAGACAAAAGCCTTACAGACTGATGCTGAAGAATACTGTGATTGCTTTGTGCTGATAAGGCACAAAGATTTCTGACTGAATTTTTGTCTGGAAAGATTCATGGAAAAGCATGAAGGTTTGCAACTAGCTTTTGTCTAAGAGACTAAAACATAGAAACTTCTAGTGTTAGAAGTGAAAATGGGTTTAGTACAAATAAAAGTTGTTAGTTTCTGGTGACAGGGCCACTTCCACTGTCAGGCTTGGACTGACATTCTGAAACAAAAAGAATTCATGTTCCTCCCAGTCCCTGCTGAGGAAATGAACCTGCTGATATACAGCACGGAGCTCATAGTAAACTAACACTGACTGTTCTGACTGCTGGGGGAGGACTTACTGCCAGAACTGAGTTAGAGCTTTTCTCCTTTCAGGGTACAATAGTTTTTCCAAATATCGCTTCATCTTTGTATGACCCAGAGCAATGGGAAACACCTCGACAGTTCAACCCCGGTCATTTCTTGGATAAGGATGGGAATTTTGTGAGCCAAGAAGCCTTTTTACCATTCTCAACAGGTAAATGAACTGACAGCAAATTAATGGTTTGGATTGGGATATAGAATAAGATCTCCATCAAAAACCTGTTGGTCATTTATTTTACGCCTCTTTGTGGAAAGCAGTGATAAAATCAACGTGATTTTTTTTTCAGTAATGTTTCCCAATCCAACTATAAACATTTGTTCTACTGAACAAATAATAACATAGAAAATCAGAGATATTCTGACAAATACATACATCTATCCTGCCCTATTTTTGGAAGGAAATGCTCTGCTAATGATTATGGTTATAAGTTTGGGGCATACATTTTTGACACCAGACGTACATTTGGAAAGTACTTGCAAGCAGCTGTGCTGACACTTTATGCATAGAAAACTGGAGCACAACATCTCCCAGGGAGAACAAGTCCTTATTCTTCATTTACATGATTGAATGAATTCCTTTAAAATTGTCAGTCAAATGAAGATAAGGCTATTGAGGTAATTGAGGTGAAACTCAAGCAAAAGAGCTGCACAGTTATCTATAGCTGCAGAAAAGATTCTTTAAAGGAAGAATTACATGAAGTTTTGTGTCATTGATTGCATTAAGTCCTAAAGAAATTCCAGATTCAGCAAAAATACCTTTGCTTCATGTGAGGATGAATACAATTGCTTTTGAGGTCAGGGTAATTTACTCTTCCCCTCTTCCTTCTGCAGGGCACCGTGTGTGTTTGGGGGAGAATCTAGCAAGGACTGAACTCTTCATTTTCTTTGCCAACCTGCTGCGGGCGTTCACATTCCGGCTGCCTGAGGGGGTGACGAAGATCAACACAGAGCCCGTTCTGGGGGGTACGCTGCAGCCTCACCCCTACAGGGTTTGTGCCATTCCCCGCTAGGCTGCACACAAGCAGCATGTCACAGACCATCTATTAGGCAACATTACTTGCTTTTGGGAATGTACATCTTGAAACCATATAATGGGGTTCTTTGTCTTGGATGTGAATTTTGCCTACAAAAGCCACCTATTGTCTACAGCAGATAATTTTGTTCAGACCCTGTTACCTGCTCTTGAAGGTGATTTTTGGGGGGTCAATTTTTTTGGGGTGCTTTTTTTTGGTAAAATTTCTTTTTATCTGGAGGGGATGATCATTCTCAGCCATAAAGCCAGCATGCAGTTGCTGTCTGGCCTGGCAAGTTTAAATCTGGTACGCTGGTAAGTAAATGACTGGCAGACTTGAAAAATTAATTATCTCCAAACTACCCTGTTTTCAAAAGCAATTGAGTTAGGAAAACCACATTGGGAAAATTTTGCCTCCTTATATTACTGTCATACTATAAACATTTCAGTCAACTCTTTGTTGATGGTCACTAATAAAAGATATGAAGGAAAAAATAGCAACTGGTTTTATTTATGGATGACTTAGAGTTTACTGAAAATTTCTAGATATGATCCAGCAGAATATGTATAAGGCATCTTTAAATCTGCCAGAGGATAATTGGCTTGAGTCCAGCAGGGAAAAGGTTCAGGCTGGAGCTGGGTGAAGAGTGAAGATACAGAGAGACGATTTCTTTCAGGGCAGATACTTTAGTATCTTAAAATTTTGCCAAGTTAATTTTTGGAACGTCCTTTCTAACAGAGCAACTATTTACTCCTGTGTGTTGACTCCTGACAGAATCAGCACTGGGTGGTTGCTATGGCAGGTGCAAGGAGTTCCTCTAAGCAGCAATTTGGGTTGAGCAGCCTGCTGTAAGTAGAGCTGATGGTAAATTGAGAAATATATATGGAAAACACCAGGGATACTTTTTAATCACCTCAGAAGTTCAGTGGTATACCTGGAAGCTTGTCATATACACAAAATACTGGTCAAATTCAAGGAAACATTCTATAAAAGCAGAAAAGGGAAAAGAAATAGTTCCTGTGGTGAATACAAATTTGTTAATATTGTCTGGAAAAGACTTGTAAAGTGTAAGTGAACTTGTCCTTCATTAATATTCCTGTTTCTGTGAGAGAGGATAGGACATCTAAACATGCAATTGTCTGTTAAATCAGTTATCACTAGATGTCAGCCACTGTGTGATTGAGATTAGTTTGGGCAGTTCACCATGAATCACAAATTTAGACCTGTCTTCTTATTTCTAATTCAATAGCTGCTGAAACACAGCATCAAAATAGTAAGCACTTGATATTTAGCTGTTTTAAATTAAATGGCAGAATAGCACTAGTGAAATATGGAAGATCACATCCTGACATTTCATTTGACAGAAAACCGTGTGCCCCATTAAAAACGGCTGTCACAGTCTCTGTGGATTTGCATGTGTGTGAGGATAGATAAGGCAAAGCAGAAAGCTGCGATCTGGGGACATTAGAGCTGTCATTACTTCTAAAAAATGAAGCTGGAAACCTCAGTAGAATTACAAGCATTAACGTCATTGCTGTGTGATGCTGTCACTCCTGATGGCCACACGCTTCCCCAGATGTCTTTCCAAAAGGGACGCTCATAAACAGGCCTGAGAGGCAAGCTTGCCCGGGAAGGCCCATATGCAGCTGGGGCAGGCTGAGTTGCCTGAACCCAAAACTATGGACATACCTCCTGCTTCTCCAGGTGCTCAAAGTAGACATACAGGGCACTTCAGGGGAAAACTATACGTCATAGGTGAGCAGGTTTTTGCGCATGGTTGTGCTAATGTTTGTATGCGACAGGAACCATTTCTTGGTGACTTTTAATGCACAGGTGTGCAGGAGAGGAGAGCCCAGCACAGGAGGTGTAGCAGCAGGATGTCAGCAGGAGGCTCACAGTGGGGAGATGGGACAGGTATGCTTTTCAGAGCCTCTGCGTTGCTGTTCTTCCCTGACCTATTTTAAAAGAACTTCACTTTAGCCAATGTTATAATAAAGCTCAGTCTTTTTGAGCGTTTAAAGCCTTTTAAAGCCCAGCTGATGTTGCCACAGAAGGGCAACAAAGCTGAGAGCAGGTTTGAGAGGAGCCAGCTGCCCCTTCCATGTTCCATGCCAATTCCCTCAGCCTTGGCTGTGTGGTGCCTCCTCCATCAGGCTGCTGAGCTGTGTCACTCTGCCGCTGCTGTCTTCGCTGTTCTGGAGACCTCCACCTTATCCTTCATCCCTCTCTTTTCTCTTATTTCTTGCTTCTGCATTATTTCTCATAGCTTGCTCAGGCTCCCTTTTCAGGACAGATGAGAGAAACTGACACACTTTCTGTCCTCTGTACCATGGGTGCTAAGCTGCCTGCTTGTGTCAGTCTACTGCTCAGTTTGTTGCCCCTAGATCATCTCCTTTTTTACTCTCCCATTGATGGCTGACGTTAATTGCTTTTGGCCTGTAAAGCTCATCATACTTTGGTGCCTGATTTCTTGGCATGGAGCCCCATTTCAGGGACTGCTGTTCTCCTGGACTGTCACATCAGCCTGTAGGTCAGTTTGTCTTGCATCTTTTAGATCACACTTCAAAATTTAAATTCTTACAGGCAGAACATTGAAGAATGATTAGGAGCTGGCCTGGGCGAGCATTCCAGGAGGATAGACTTGCAGGGAGGGGGCTTACTAACTTGGTCACTGATTTGGTCAGGCCACACTGTCTTTTCCTGAAAAAGAAGTGGAAGTTCAGTTTTGTTTACAGACATTGGAAATGGTCAGGCTTCAGCAACGTGGTTTTATGAGACGTGGAACTCTTTGCTTTGTCCTCCATCACCTCAGCCTCCCCTCATTGCTGAGCTCTTCCTCATGACTCCGCAGAGCAACACTGGGCAACCATTCAACTATACAGTGGAAGGTCCAGCTATAAAGGAAAATATAGAAAACATAAAGACAAAGTTGAACATTTTGGGTTCAGGTAGCTTTGGAGAGAGGCTCGGAGCCTTACAAAACCATGATGCGCCTTTGTCTGCCTTTCCACCAAATTCTGCAAGGACATTTTGAACCCAGAGGAGTTATCTGGTTAAGGTGGCTTCACAACCATATGCCTGGAGTAGCTCACATCAGCAGACATGAGAAGTGACCTCCTCATGTATGAAATTGAGGTCAAAATGTAAAAAGAAAAGAGAAAAAAAGAAGTATGTTTTTACTTATATACATAATTATAAACGACAATTAAAACAACACATGTAGGTCAACTTTTTTTTTTTCCAAAATCAGGTGACAAAAAAGGTTTTCTATAGGAGTTTTAGCTTTATTAAAACATGTTTTTTTAAAATTATTTATCTTACCTGGTGATAATGAAAAAGAAGAACTATAAGAAAAGGAGAAAGGTAAGAAAAAAGCTAGTTCCAGGAAGACAGATGTAGAGTTAGTGAGAATTTTAATTTTTCCAGTATCAGCTAGAAGACTGATAAAGACTGAACAAATCTTAGTAGATCAAATTATTTCTCTTCTAGTTGTTTTACTTCTGAACTTACAATGGACCAGTATCAGCTTCCTTCTGTCTCAATTACAAAATGTGATCATAAATGTCATGATTTGGGGTGGGGGAAGGTGTGGCTGCAATGGAATATAATTGATAATAGATATATCACTTTAGTGGGAGGAGAGAGCACACTGTGAAAAAATAATAAAAAAAATAAAACTCAAGCATTTACATCAAATGTCCTGTTGAGGAGGAGGCAGAGTGGTTGCACGGCTGTATTTGGACGTCAGGTTATACATTTGGCACCAAGACCTTGGAGCTGGCTGGAGATGACCTTGCTCAGGGAACAGAAGCTGGGAGCCTGCTCAGATCTGCAGGGAGCTTCTCCTGGTTTTCAATGGAGCAATTGGCCCAGGCAGGATTTTGTCCTTCTTCAATGAGCTTCTGCCTGACATCCAAGTTAACTCTTGCAAAGCCAGCGTTGATATTTCTACTCTGCACTGTGCTGCATCTGCAGGGAAAAAGTGGATGTTTTCCACCTGCGAGAAGTATTCCCCTTTAACAGGGAGACAAATGTGGCTCCTATAAAAGGACAAGAAATAGAGTAAGGTGTAGTTATTTAATAGAAATTTCCACATTAGTAAGGGCACAATTCTTGCCCTTGTTTCTTGAGCCATAACAAACATATTCCAGTGTCTGCACAGTGTCAGAAGCACAACCTAAAGGGAATGCCTCTGTGCTGTCTCATTCCTTTGAGGAGTTTGCTAGTGACTACTGAGAACGAGATGAAAATTTCAACATCTAGAACTTCTAGATGTGTTACCTGGCAGATTTGCTCTGTGTCTCTTTAAGGTGTATAAACAAAACAAATTTAAGTAATATAGGATAAAAATTCTGTATTTCGGTAGTATAGTGAGGACCAAGGGAAGGACTGGGGAAGGACTGGTTTCTTAAAACTGTAGTACCTCAGGAAGGCTCTCCAGCAGATGGGAAATATAATGCCTTTTTTGCCTTTGGTTGTCAATAAAAATGGCAATGGTAATCCAGAGGCAAATACTTTTAGCACCACTGGTGTTCATGGAAGATTTCTGCCTAGATTAGGAAGAAGAGGTTAGAAAATAACAAGATGAATGTGATGTTTTCAAATTGGTTGGGCTGATTCATCCCAGGGCACTTAGGGAACAATATCTACCTCAGAGCTATTAGAAATTATCCCTGAGAACCTGTGGAGGATGGGAAAAGGTCAAACATTTACTTGTCTCCAGAAGGTAAGAGAAGTTGTAGTGTTATAAATCAGTCAGCCTGATTGCGCTTCTCAGAATATCCTGGAAAAATAATCAAATTTTGAGCACTGGGAGGAAAACAGAGTCAGTACTCACCAAATAATGTCAAAGTTACTTAGTTTTGTTTGATGACATAGCTAGAGGTCTGTTTTCAGGAGAGAAGCCATTAATGTAATTTACTGCTCTTTAATGTGGCTTTGACACAATCTCAGAAACTCTAGGGAAATGTAGAGTACCTGAAGCTTTGCAAAACTTAATGGCAAACTCAGGAAAAACACATGCATAGTACATGTAAAACTGGAAAGACAGACCGAATGGGATTCTATCCTGCTTCTGGTGCTATTCAGTATTTAACCAAGGACCGTGACAATATAAATACCAAACCTGGGTAAGGTCTAGTTTCTTGATGCTATCAGATCCCAAACTGATGCCTGTAGCAAGGTGAGAAATGGGTATTCCCAAAACTATCACAGTTCACAGAAACTTAAAGGCAGGACCATTTTACTTGTATTTATTATCATGCTTTGTGAAAGCATGAAGGCTCTCATAATATGGTTACTTCTTCTTATCAGTACTAGTGTCAGACAGCTGCAGAGGTGAGGATGACCTTATACCAACATCTCTCAATTCTTCCCTCCTTCCTTTCTTCCTGGAGTGACAGTTTTCTCTGGGGAATTTCTTCAGGATATTTCAACTTGATTGTTATGATTCTCACAGAGCAGAAAGTTGCAGCAGAAAAATACATTTTAGTTTTACAGTGACTCAAAATGCCTTTAAAAGCTAGACTGTTCCACTCAAGTTTGGTGTCCTGAGCTAAAACATTTTCTTTATATTTTCTTCAATAAAAGATTTCATGGGAAACATAAGTTTTTATTAAGAAATTTCTGAGAGGGTTTATTTGAAACTATCTATCCATTGAGATCATCAGCCTAAAAAAATCCCAATGAACTGGGTTAATTTGATATAATATTTCAGCAGAGTTTGGCATATCTTTTTCACCAGTGAAAAGCTTACGAACCTGTCCTGGTATCTGCAAAGAAATCTCAGCCTGTGGTATCTTTAGCCAACTCTCCAGAAACTATTTATTTGCTATTCTTCAGTGTGAGATTCTAATGTTAAAGGGATAACAATAATAAACTTGCAGCCCTTTCCCTGAACAGTTTATAAGATACAGCAGATGAGGCAGGGAAAAGCTAATAATACAAGTGTATTCTGGGGTCAGCTGGTGATATGATGATATTCTACAAGGATTTTGCATTTTAAGGAACATTATAGAGAAAATTATTTTTTTTTTTTTTACTGTTTTGTATGATATTATCTTTCAAATAACTTTTTGGAGTACTTTAGCTATAGATTACTCCAGCTTGTCACAAAAAGCAGGCAGCTTCCCTTAGCCTTCTTTTGAGTAGTTTGAGGCAGGGACAAATATCACAGCCACCACCCTCCACTAACATTGAGGGTGTTGGTAGCTTCAGCACTCATGGACAGTAATCAACATCATGGAAAAATGCTCACCATTAATGCACTTTTAAATGATGGGATCTGCAGACAGGGATGCACAGGATTCCAGGCTGGCTGCTTTCTGAGGCTATAGTGACATTGCCATGAGCCATGGCAGAAAAAGACATCTTTGCAGGAGTTCATCATTTAGATGTCTAGTCCTAATGCATGCATTTGGTCTGACCTTGCAGTTAAGGGAAGCTGTCTCTGTGCAGCCTTCAGCCTGCTTACAAACATCATCAAAAGCTGCTAGAAAGAGTACTGTTTAATCCAGCAGAGAGGAAGTGTGAATTTCTACAGCACAGAATTACCCAGTTTCACTACTTCAGCACGGCATCCTCCGAGGGAACAGGCAGAGGGCAGCAACGGTCCCTTTGAAAGGGCTGTGCAAGAGCTGGCTTTAAACCAACCGGTTTCACTGGGCTACGCTGGAGTTCGTTCCGTGCTCGTTTGCCATCAGTATGAGACTGGTTGAGGATGAGATTCAAGTGCTACAAAACAATTTCCTTAATGGATTTCTTTGACGATTTGGTAAAAGACAGTATCTGCAGGGTTTTTTGATAACCAGGTACGCAGTTATTAGTCACCGTGACCATGCTCTTCTGCACTCTGATCAAGATAAGAGGCCCATAATTTTCTCGGTAATTTTATATTATCTCCCAAGTAAGGGAAGGCAGAGCACTGGGGAAGCTCCCAAATAAATTACTGTGTGTCTCACAGTAACCTTCATTTTCTTTAGGTGAGATAATGGCATTAGACAGGCCCAGATGTTGGAAAAAACAAAGTAATTACACAATTTGAAATGTGGGAATTGCATCCACGGGGATTAGAAGCAGGATATTTGTTCTGTTTACTCCAACTCTCTCCTTTCCTTGCTGTTAAGCACTACCAAGAAAAAAGAGAAAACTTTGCTATAATAAAAAAAAAAAACCCACCCACCACCAAACACCCACAAATGCAAACCAAACCAGAAAATATTGAATAGAATAATTCTGGTCATTGTTAACCAATTTTAGCTTGCTGATGGCTTTTATCCAGCTTTGCAGGTGAGCTGCTGCAGTAGGGGAGTCAGTTAGGACTGACAATTACTTGCTTCTTATCTGTATGGTATGTTTGCCAGGATGCTTAACACAGAGCTGACCAAAATGATTGCCCTTGAACAATGCTGCCATTTGATCAAAGAAAGCCCTTGTACTCCATTAACAGCAGAAAATGTCGCAACACATCAACCCGATGTGCTTAATGAAAAAAGACAGAGGACTTATCTTTCCAACCTTTTCTGACAGGTGTGTTGAGCACTGACTCCTTTAGTGGGCTGGACTGTAAGTGCAGATGTTGGAAAGATGATTTCCATGTTAACGACCAGTGACAAGGAGTGTAATTTATTGTCATTGTTCAGACTTTTCTCATGTCTGTCTGTAGCAACCCATGTTGCTATTGATACCCGTCTGATTGCACATTACGTTACGAATACTTGCTTTGTTCTGTGCACACGGTGGCATTTTCAGGCTTTAGGAAATTCTGCATTTAGGATTGTTCACAGTTTTCACATAGTCTCTATGTGACTCGCATTATGAGGGACTGTGACTTGCCCAGTGGCACACAGGCACTCACAGTAAGAAGCCAGCTCTCACAAGTGGCTTTTCTGTTGGCTTGGCCAGAAGATTTTCTTGCTGTTCTCTGTCTTTTCATCAGAAGAATCAGAATTCAGCTTCAAAGAAGTGAAGCCTAACACAACAGACAAAGCTTTCTGCAGTCTGAATATGTTCACAGAGCAGAGGCTGCCAGGCGCGGTGCTATGGGTAACGCGTGTCACGTAATTAAAAACTTTATGCACGCTCCAGTCTGAAAGTGAGCGTTACCACGGGAAAAACAGTCTTTCTTCTCGGATATTGCCGTCCACTTTTCACTGAACTTGAAATTGGAACTGACATGTGGAATCATCCCACTAGCTTGAAGTTAAAATATGCTGGGATGCCACATCCCTACATTTGCTTGCTTTTATAAAATTATACTGGGACCTACAGTCAGGGGGATGTAAAACTTTGTCATAGTGCTCAGCTGATAAATATTTCTTTCTTGCTATTTCAGCCTTGTGATCTACAGTTTCTATGCTCTTGTTCAAATTCTGGTTGAACTACAGAGTTTTTGAAAGCTTGTGTTAAAAAATGGAAACAAAAACCTGTATTTGAAAAGAGGATAAAAAGCTTTTAAATTCTTTTAAATCTTTTTAGGCCATTGTTTTGAACAACTAGAAGCTCATTTCGTTTACAATATCAGTTTCATTATTGTTTGCAATTGTAGATGAGATTTTCCTGAATATAAGGCATTTTTTTCCCCAAAATGTAATGTTTGCACCACTCATCTGCAATTCTAGTTCTTGTTTGGTCACACAGTTCTCTCTTTTGCATCCATAAACATGGGTCAGATTTAACTGGGGGTAAAACGTGAATTAATTTGCAAATGTGTCATACAATTGTGACCACATTGCTTAGAGGAGTTTGCCTTAAAACAGGTAAGACAGGGCACGTTTTAGGAGTAATGTGTGCTGTGCTGGAGAAATTTGATTGTGACAGAATTAATGACATTCTTCAGCCTGGAACGTGTTATTAAAATGAGTGAGGAAAAGACGAGCTGTAAAAGAAGGGGGTGTGTGATGTACATACTTGACAGGGTTAAATCTCTGGACTAGTAGAAAAAAGTTTGGTCTTCACATTGCTGCCAACAAGGAGAAAACCAGCTGTGAAATGTGAACAAACACCATTCTCTGGCCTTGCTTTGTCTCTGCTAAATGTACAGTTTCTGGAGTTATAATATGCAAATACCAACTCTCATGCTGCTTTGTCTCCTGGTTTCTGAAAGAGCAAAGTAGTCAGTGTGATCTCCTCGTAAAGGTGGACAGGAAATACCAACTGCAATAGCCTAAGAAATTATCCTACTGTTTTTATAAATAGTTAATAGAAGAGAGAAGGACATAGTCCTTAGTAATGAAGCCTGTGAGGCTCATAGCTCAGTGAAGAGATCTCATTCTTCCTATCTATTACTGGGGTTTTTTCTAACCTGTGTTTTCCAGGAGCTGATCCATCTCAAACAGGTTGTAAATCTGCAGGTCTCGGTGACTGAAGTTTGAGCCGAGGGGACACACCTGGCTACAGACCCCAAACAAGCTGCCGTGTCAGCTGTGCCTACTTCTGGAAAGCCACAGCAAATGGAAAGGGTGAGATCACTTTGACATAGAAACTGCCCGTAAAAGCTCAACTGTCCTTTTGTGAACTTGTCCCTGTTGTTTGCAGCACTGACGTGTAAATGTCCCTCAGAGCAGAGGGGAGCTCCTTTGTGCATGTGGCTGTTCTGCCCGAGCAGGAGTAGTGTGAAAAGCAAGAAAAATGAAAATGAGGCCAAATACCGGAGGCAAAAGGACAAGATCTGAGAAATGTGTTTAACGGCTTCACAGAGTTTTTGAGGAGGGGTAGCTGATCTTTCAAGTACATATCCTGAGAATCTCTGCAAGCTGAGTGGATTTTCCAGTTGGTGAAATGGTTTATAAGATGTTCTCAAGAAAAATCTTTCCTGAAGCAAATAAGCCTAGAAGAAGTTGCTTTTCCTGCTCCCTGCTTTTCTCCAATTATACAATAGTTCTTCAGCCTCTGAGGGCACTTCTTTTCTCCTCTGTCCCCAAGTCCAAAACTGCAACCTTGTGCTGTCCCGTGTGTGTTCGCCATCCCCACTCTCTGCTGAACATCCTCACTCCAGCTGTCACCTGAAACTGGAGGCTGCAGAGATGCCGACAGGGACCATACGTAAAAGTGATGGATCTTTAAGATGATTCATATCATTCCCTGTGGTTGAAGACGGCTTTCCTCGTTCATATGAGAAACTCTGAGGCCTTCCTCAGCAGTATTAGGGCAAGCAATAAAATTTCTTGCAGCATAATATCTATAGTAGGAGCAACAGTTTTGACCTCAAGCGGTATTTCTCAATCCCCTTTAACTCAACACCCGTGGAACATATTTGAGGAAAAAGCACCTTCGTGGTCATTGCTACTGTAATGTGCAAGCAATAACATAATAATGGGAACAATAAAAAAGAAATAGGTCAAAATTTTTTCATCTTTCTTTTTTGCTTGCTTAACTTTGGGGATGTGTCCATGTACTGCAGTTGTCACATAACAATCGATTGAGAAACTTCTAGTTAAAGGTCTGTATTTTCTTTGCCCGTATAAATTGATAATCTCTTGCATATCAATTTGTTTTATAGTATCAATGGCTGCCACCCAATTTACCCTTTAATCCACAAGTAATTGTCAAATGCTGAAAGCTGCCTTGAAAGGGGTACTAGCAGCATTACTACAGGTGCTGAAAGTTATTTCCTCAAGGCAATCTCTGGATGGCAAAGCCATAAGCAGCATCGTCCGAGGGCTTTCTCCCATCGAAGATTTGGATAAATGTGGTGGGGCATTGATTAGACGTGTCTCTCCCTCCCTCAGGGAACTGGCAGGAAAGCAACACAGAACCAGCACGGGGGCAGATGCTGAGAGAGGGGGCAGATTAACAAGGCTTGTTGGGGCACAGTCCTGACTGTAAGATAATTGTGAAGGGAATTTCTTGCCACACACAGTGTATAACCCTCAGT
This sequence comes from Nycticryphes semicollaris, assembly GCA_013400055.1. NCBI lineage: Eukaryota > Metazoa > Chordata > Aves > Charadriiformes > Rostratulidae > Nycticryphes > Nycticryphes semicollaris. Next base: position 12,122 of record VXBJ01000501.1, on the reverse strand, counting down.
CCTCCTGTTCTCTTTGTATTGGCACCTCGCAGTGCAAGTCCTCATCGTTCAGCTCTCCCTGGAAGCAAGAAAAAAAACCACGCTTCCCTGAGTAGAGAGGAAAGGCATAAGTCAGACTTCTGGCCACTGCACTTTATCCATGGCTAATTGTCACATTGCTACTTTAGCAAAACAGATATCCTCTGTTAGCAGCATAATGCTGTTAGTGCAATACTCCAAAAGGTTACTGTCCCTGTCACCGTGCTGGAGATTTAGGAGCGTGTGTGTAATGGAGGGTCATTAAACTCCAGTGCTACTGCTTGATTCCCCTCTCCCCTTAAGAGATACAAAATCAAATACATAAACATCACCTAAATCTTTCTGAAAAGTAATTTTAGAGGCTTGTTTAGGTTTTTTAGAGGCTAAGTTAACCTCTCAAACCTGAAATGTTACAGAAAATAGCCCTGCTTGGGAAAAAGCCTGTGAGGGATGCTGGTGGAACTGAATGGCCTCTGTAATGGCCATGTGGCTGCCGCACCCTAATTAAAGACTTTGGGGAGTTGTAAACCCCTGACAGCAAAGGATTTACAATGGGAAGTGTCAGGTGGAGACAGGCAATGGGGTTGGTACAGCTCCGCTTATACTAATCAGGATAATGTATTGCTATGAGTTGAGTGTGCTAATTAGAATACATTATTGAGTTGTGCTGATTCTGCCTTTCATGTTTTGCATTTAAATTCCTACCATGTAAATTTAAGGAGTGTTAATACTTGCCTGATTAGTAAGTCTGCTCCGTTACACATTTTAAATATGAACAATCCTGTAGTGCTGTGTAATTTCTTGCCTTTGTATGTAGAAATAGATATTCTTGCCTTGACGGATCTAAAATGTAGTTAATAATGATATTGAGATATCATCATTATATCATTAATAATTATTATAATAATTAATAACCATTATATCAAGTATCCTGAGATACTTGACAGGGTGTGAACTAAAGAGTGGAAATCATTGCTTATTTTTAGTATTGTATAAAGGATATTGGAGTTACAGGTCCGTGCTTCTGTCTTGAGGGTTTTGGTTTTTAATGCTGGTTTAGAATAATGCACCTTGAAAAACCCTGGCTGTCCTCATTTTGCATGTATGAATTGTTGAAAGGCAAAGACAGGATGGGGGTCATATCAGTCTTGCAATCTTTTGGTCTTGCAATCTTTGTTCATGAGCTTGTTTGTTCACTGTTGTACGTTGCTGCAACCTTCTCAGCCTTCCTTTGTCTCCAAGTCTTCTCTTATTGTAAAAGCTACTTCTCATCTTGCAGCCACTGGTACAGACACCGGCATCCCTTTAAATCGGCGTTTCTTTAGGAAAAACTACTTTGTGTTGTGTGGCTTTACATGTGACTGCGCTGCAGCTGACCCAATGGTTGTTGCCTCTGTCAATGATTGGCTTCCTGAATTTCACTGTTCTCTCAGTCTTGAGATTTTCAAGCTTGATAAACAACATATTTAGATTCCTTAGATTAATGTTTTAAGGTATTTGAGAAACATAAGTAGCGTAACTTCAATATTATTGCTGTATCAACTACATTTGTAATATCTTCAAATAAAGAAAACAAGTAACTTGAATCTATTTTGTAATAGAGATTGTTTTTTTCTAAACTTTAAAGAAAAAAAATTAAGACCATAGAATGAATATCTTTTGGTACACAATGCTTTCTTGGGTTATTGTTAAGGTGAAAACCACAGGAGGTCAGCCACTGTTCATGCTTAGACTTTGCCTTGACCAGTTCCTTTATGCCATGCACAACGATACTCCTAGAGGTTTTTAACTTGCAAGTTTTGCTAATTGTTGTGAACTTGTAATCTTTATTTTAATATCTAAATATGGTGTTTTTTCCTTGTCCTGTTGGCTTTTTCCTTATTCCTATGTCAATAAAAATTGGGTTTACCTGTGGTCAGTACAAGCTTTTAACATTGTCCCAGCCAGTCACTCTTTAATTGCAACTGTCCTGGATTTTAACTTCAGTGTATATTCTGTGACAAGCTCTTATGATACTCACTTTTGGGTGTTTAATTTCTGTCAGACTTTGTGGGAGCCTCTTACGGAGCTTGTTTGATTACCTTCACTTAGGACACTGATGGCAGAGCACTTTTGTCATCACGCTTTTCCTTAATCTTGGCAGTCATCAGGAGTGCTGTGAAGAAATCACTGATAGAGGTTGAGCTGATAAACTGCTCCAGCTGGTAACAGCAGCATTGCATTTTACAGTGTTTGCCATATTTTTGCCAATGCTTCTCTTAAACATTTCTGAAAAGACAGTATTTGTGGACATTGAAGTTTTTTTTTCCCCCCTCACAGGTCAATAGCAGCAATAGCACAGCGCCTGCTGTCCCACAGAAAGGATCCTAATGTAAGAATGTTGATTTCAGCCTGTTTTGTAAAAATGGAAATCTATTTTTCTGTCAGGCTTTACGATTTATCCTCTGACATGTTTTTTCATCATCTTTTCCTGTTGATTTTCTTAATGCTTTGGGGAATTTTGTTTGTATCCCCAGGCTTGTTATGAATGACATGATCTCAGGTACTTTGCATTTTCCTGCATCCTGAAATATTAATCCGTCTATTCCTTATATAGAAGAATCATCTGGTTCCCAGAAATTTAACTCAGAGAATGTTGAGTTACTCTTCTCTTTGGTGAACTTTCTGCAAGAAAAGTTCTCACAGCAATTTGGATCAGGGATGCCATGGCCATTTCTGTTGTCTTTCCCCATTTTTATTCTGGGTATTAAGGTCACATACATTGTTTTCTTCCCACTCTCTGTGCCACCTCAAGTCCAGTTTTGATGCTTTCAGATAGTAGACACATTCCATGTTGTGAATTTTGCAAGTTTCTGAAGGTAATTGTGGGTGAGGAGTTACAAACCATAGCAACATACTGTGTAATTTCCACTTTTAAATATTATATACTTGAAGCCTCACTCAAAGCAATTGGCTGCTACTTTATCCTCAGTCTATGAACAGTTCTTGTGCTTTGGAGATCCTAATTCCTGACATTCCCTCTTACCAAATGTGTTACAGTTCATTCTTAATATTTAAGTATTTATGACCCAGAGCTGAAATTAAACATTTGCTTGCTCAAAGATATCAAGACCATGCTTATTTGATTGTCAGATTACCTGTGCAGCTTTACTTTTTTAAGTGTTGTGTCAATCTTTCTGAAACTTACTTCACAGGGTGCTTTTACGTTCGCTAAAAATCTTACTGAACCTTTAGCTTCCCGATAGCTTTCATTAAAGCTTGCTCTTCTTACCCTCTGAGTCCACTTGGATCCCTCAGCCTGGTTTTATTCCCAGTACAGCTTCTCCAGTGATATCTGGCACTGGTGTTAGTAACTGTTTGTGCATCTGAGTTTCAGACAGTTGGAAAATTCTGAAAATGTAGAAGAAGAAAGGTCATGTTAGAAAAAAGAAAGGTAGGATAAGCTGCTGGCTGACACATTTGGCTTTGTCCTGTTTGTGATTCAGGTGATTTGATTCCAGTTAAATCTGATCCATGTTCTGAAGGAGGTGAATTCTTTTACTGATGTCAAAATACTACACCAGGTATGAGATGTCTAAAACTAAGCAATGGAATATTGACCAGACAGATAAGAGATTAATATAATTGTATTTAGTCTATTCATGAAAGTTAAATAATTCAGCATTTCTTCTGATTTTAGCTGTCTGCACAAAACTAATTTTCTTCTAGATTTTTGTCAAAATTTTCAACTTGATATTTCGGTTTGAAGAAACAGTTTTTTTTTCTGGTTTTATATTTTGCTGATTTCAGCCTCACAGTGAGCAGTTGTACCTGACTTGCACTGGCTTTAGCAAAGCCATGGAGCCCCCTTCCCACATACCCTGTCCACAGCATCTTGTTAGTTTTGCACACAGATAAGGGCATAAACCCCTACTTCTACCCCACCTGGACACATTCCTCTGCAACCTGCTCTAGGTGGACCTGCTTTAGCAGGGGGTTGGACTAGATGATCTCCAGAAGTCCCTTCCAACCCCATATCATTCTGTGATCATTTTTTTTTCCATGCTGTCTTCACAGTATAATGCAGTCGTGTAGGTACCTACAGGAGCTACAGCGTTTGGCCAAAGGAAGGAGATGGATTGATAGCACTGAGTCACATTACTTTCTTAACGTTGCCAGGTTTGCAAAATAGTGCCTTTATGTATGTGTTGGAGGGCAGGGCAGTTTCTTGTTGAAACTTGTACTTCATTTTCAGTGAAGACACTTTCTCTTTGCAATGCAAGAGAGGATCCTCCGGTAATTGACACACAGTGCTTTCCCCCTCCTGTCTGTGTTTCAAACTAGGTGTGGATCCGTTCGTTATCAGAGGAAGCACTTTTGATGTGTCCTGTAAACTTACTGGTAACTCGGGATAATAGCCAGGATTCTGAAACTGATAAAAAAATGTAGAAAATAAATCAAAGCAACTGAAGCTTTCAATTAGGTTACATACTAAAAAAATAATCTAAAATAATTACAATTGGAAATGTATGTTTAATTAATTTTAAAATATAACAAATAGTAATATTCTGATTTATTTTTAATAAATTAATTATAATGTGAGTTAGGTAATTAATTCTCAGTTGAGAAAAACATTGATTTTTTTCCATTTACTGGAAAAAAAAGTTTGAACACAAGGCCAAATTTTCAGAAATTACATGTAACTTGTGTCTTCTAATTGCATGCTTAGTCTGCCACTACTGTGGTTTTGCCTGTGTGACCTTTGTGTATTGGCAGACAAATCTGAATTTGCAACTTCATTTGAAGGTAAGTTAAACAATGTCTGTTACTAAAGCACCTGGAAAATCTAACCATTTGTAACTGACATGGAACACTCATAACCTGAATTCAGTGATTCTGAGATGAAAAACTACGTATGTTTTTAAAGTACCCAAAGCAGAACTGAGTCTCATTCATCTCCTCTCCAGTGGCCAACAAGGGCCCTGACCTGGTGTCACTCCAGTCCAGATCTCCCAGTACATACCAGCAAGTCCCTAACACAAGCTACTGGACAAACACCTTGTGTTTCTGTCCTGTGGGTTGCTGTAACCAGCCAGGGGTGCTTTTGGTCAGGGATGAGCCTGGTGTATCTCAGCATGGGAAATGTGCAAGGTGCAGGAAAAGGGCAGGCGGTGATCAAGAGGGAGGGACAGAGGGAGGGAAAGGAACCAAGACTTTACAGGACTCAGTCTGCAGAGAGAACTGGTGGAACAAGAAGGAAGATCACCTTTTCCAAGCTCCAGTACCTTCTTGTTGATAGACATAAGCCGATAAATCAGCTCTGAAATGCTGACAATAAGTCAAGCTTTTGTAGTCTTGATCATTTTTTTGTTAGTTGTTGAGTTTTTCAAACTGCAAAAGGCACGCAAGCAATTTCCTCCTGGACCAACTCCTCTCCCATTGCTTGGAAACTTGCTGCAGCTGAACTTTCAGTTTCATCGGGATCTTCTGATGGAGGTATTTGTTTTAAGATGGTCTAAATTGGTAAATGTTAGTCACAGCTTAAACAAATCTGATATATTACTAGCAAAGTGAAGGTTTTAAATCTTAAAAAGTTACAAACAGCATCTGGACATATAAAGATCAACTTGATTCATACAATCAGGTCACCTTCTTATGTGGAATATGTTATTTTCACAAGAAACTTAGGAATCAAATAAAGTTGGGGACCAGGTTTCTGACTTGTTATTAAAGTCAGAGCATACCAACAATTGAAGAGATGCTTCTCCGTTGATGGTAAGTCAATATGTGTTACTTTTTAAAATTCTGATGCACCAGCATTGTGTAATTTGATCATGAAGCAGGTAATATGGTGCATGTGTGTACGTGTATGCTTGTAAAAGGGAAAGGGCATACACTCCCCATCTTCCAACATCTCCTTAAAACTATTTGTTTGCCACTTTTTTTCTAGAGACAGCTGCTCCTCCCTGGGCAGGCTCAGTCCCTCCCTGGCAGTAATTCCTCTAATGGTTTGCAGGTGACCTCTAATTCAGTTCTATGCTGGAGAGAGTATTCACAGGCCACTGAGTGCAGTGCAGACTCAAACAGGCAGTGGTGCTGTAGCAGGGAGAGGAAAGCCAATATCTAAAGATAGGTAAGAAGTGAATGACTATAGTGGTTAACTGGATGTAATTCTGGTGGTCTACTACCTCTTCTGTATCACTGTGGGTTTGTTGAAGTGGATTCCCATTCTTGGACAAAGCTTTTTCCACAAATGATTGAATTTCCTGTCATACACCTGACCCTGTTTGGATTCCTTGGCTGTCTCCACTGGCACTTCATGGCTGTTGGCTAATTTCTGGTTCCATCTCCTCTCCTGGAGCACACAGACGGAGCAGGTTTAATCAGCTGGGTTTCTTTTTGCAAAGGAAGGGGTAGCTGGTGGCACAGAGCCCCACAGAGGTGTAGAATGTGGCTGTTCAATTACCAGTGTACAAATGTCGGGGTTGGATTTGATGCAAAGTAAAATACAAAGTTTTCTTTTGCTGCAGTGTTGCTGTGGCCAGTGCTTTGAATTGAAAATCACCTCCCCTTGGGTAAATAAAGTTGGATGCTGAAAACCTCATTCTCAGAAAAATGAGGGTGTCTTTCTGCTTCTAGCTATAATTACATGCATGGGAATGATGTTCTCAGCACGAAACTGGTTATTGGGCCAGTGAATAGCAGATGCAGTGTCTGTTTGAGATGTACAGGGTTTCACCTATTCCTTTCTGGCACCTTTTCCACTCACAGCTGGCAAAAACTCACGGTAACATGTATACTGTGTGGTTCGGGTGGGTCCCATTGATCATACTGAATGGATATCAAGCAGTGAAGGATGGCATGACCACGCACCCTGAAGATGTTTCTGGGCGGGTGATAACGCCTTTCTTCCAAGCAATGGCCAAAAGAAAAGGTGAGGTTTTCCTGCCATAAATAATGCACAGGAACATTGACTTGGCAAACAACTCTGCCTTGTTGACACGTTACCCTCCCATTCACAGTGCTCTTCCATCAGATACTGTCCAAGTCCTCCATTAGCTCTTCAGAATAACTTACTATTTGCTGTGATGCCGTTTCTCCTGAGCTTTCCCAAGCTTGGGAAATAGTCCAGATCAGGTTGTTTCTAGGTGGCCTTTTTGCTGTGTCCAAGATGTATGTGATCCCACCTCAGCACTCAGCAATATTCCCTCCTCACAGAATAATCCAATTTGCTGCACCTGATTTTGTTGTACTTTATATGAATGCTATGCTTGTTTATATTCTTGGTAACTGCATATATTATGGTTGCCAAACACCTTCCATCATTAGCAAAAGACCTGTAACACCCTTCTTCAGAAGACTCATTGCTGTGTTTGCAGCCACTCTTAAATGCTTGGTGGATACCCTTTGATTGTGAGAGCACCTCTGACACACAAACCCCCACTTCTCCTTAGTGTAGTTTGGCAGTTTGCAGTCTATTCTTTTTTCTCCCCTGCATTTGCAGCACGAATGAAACACAGAGTGTTTAAAGCCTGGGTAAAGCATCTTATTCCCACAGCAGTAGTTCCAGGCTCTTCAGGTAATCACTAGTACAATTTAACAATGAGAGGAGCGGTCTTCTGTCGAGAGGAGAAACAGGGACCAAATGTCACTTATCCTTCACCTTCATCACATCAACCTACACACATTAACTGACTGGTAAACATACGCTAACCCTGTACACCACTCTGTAGAAATTCATGCAGTTATTTGTGTCTTGAGCATGATCACTTCAGTATGGCTAAAGCAGATCTTCTATAAAGGCATCTCAAGGTTGTTGGGGGTTTTTAAGGCATCAAGAAACGGGGCAGACAGCAAATCCTTAGATTGCTCTTTTCAAAAGATTAACTACAATCAGTATTAAGAACATGTGGTCTAGTTATAATTTGCATGTGTTTCGCTACCATTTCTGATAATTTTACCTAAAGATTCTGTATCACAGCATATTCCCTGATTTACCATGTATTTTATAATATATTTTTAAATTAATCGTTCATGTCTATGGCAAATATTAATATGACAGGAAATACCCTCAGGTATTATACTGGCAACTGGTCACTCCTGGAAGCAGCAAAGACGCTTTGGTATAATGACACTACGCAGCCTGGGAATGGGGAAAAAAGGCCTGGAGTATCGAGTGCAGGAGGAGGCCGCGCACCTGGTGGAGTTCTTTGAGAACCTAAAAGGTATCTATTATCTGCTAAGAAATCAGACATTTTGCAGTCTTTGATCTATATCTTCAGTGTGCAAACTCGCCTACCCCTTCCTAGGGTTGGGTAGGTCCAGACTGGTGCATCCAAACCCCCAAGACCAGATAGCTCATAGTACCACGAGTGGTATTTTCTTTCTTAAAAAGCTGTTCATAGACCCAATTAAGTTGGGTCTATGAAATTCCACCTCTACAGGCTTATCATTTGTCTATGACATGGTTGTACAATGATACAAAGTCATTGTGCTGACCTGCACAGCCAAACCAGTCTCAGACTGTCCAGCACAGGTGACTAAAGAATATTACAAAGCTTAGTCATTTATCTCAATGTCAATGACATTAGGTCCCAGGAGGTAAACTGGGTATTTTAATGTCTGTCTGGCTAAGTAACTGTTGGCAAGAGAAGCAAAGAAAGTAGGAGGTGGGAGGGAATTTCAGTGGATTATCAGGTTCATCCTATAGTCCAAGCCAGGATCCCTTCTATCCAAATAATTTTTATGGACGTCTGTCTCATAAATTCAAGAAGAATCATCAGACAGAGATTTGATGATCTACCATTCATTCACAGCTGAGACTGTAATAATTCTATTACGTATACGTTGCAGTTCCTATCCATCTATTCTGCTTCTTAAAGCTACCCAAGCTCCTTCAGTCTATCCTCCTAAGTAGTTTTTTACATTTTTGAACAAGTCTGTCACTGTCTTCTCCTAGTTCATCTCATTTGACATTTTTTCCTTCTCATGTTCTCCTTGTCTTCTTCTGCAGAAGTGAGGACAGCAGATTTAGTATGATAACATTTAATGGAACTTAGTTGTACAAGGTAATTTCACAGGAAGCACTACGAGATTGTTTCAGAGGTGCAAGGAAACAGTTTAACAGTGTCCTTTGCTCTAAGAGTGTTTTATTTTCATGAATGCCTATTAGTGCCATATCTCTATCCCCATTCATGCCCCAGCATGAATAAAGATGATAAAGAGAAGATTTTATGTAATCTCTAACAACATCTTGTCCTATTTGTATAAGGAACACATGAAGAAAACATTGAGAGTGACTATTGGTTACTGTGCTTGCAGGAAGACCCGTGGATCCCTCTTTCCCTCTTTTCCATTCTATTTCAAATGTAATTTGTGCTCTGGTTTTTGGATATCACTTCTCTGATGAGGACAAAACCTTCCATGAACTGATCAGTGCCACAGAGAATATATTCAGATTTGCAAGCAGCCCTGCTCATCGGGTGAGTAAATAATATGGTATTTTTTTCTGAAATAGGTAGAAAATGAGCCTTCACTAAACACAGAGCAACTGGCAAATACAACAGGGAGACAAGAGGTGTCCTCAGGGATCTTATTACTGTCTCCTTGGTTTTGAGGCTGTTTTTAAGAACTCCCTTGTTTCTCTGCATGTTTAGGGCCAACCTCTCTGTTGACTCCTGGATTTTTTAGTCTTTCAGTCTTTCAGCATTTTTGAGACTGTTAAAAGAAACCTTTAAACTTAATGTGAGATGGGAGTGTGTAATAAATTTGAACTCTGTGGTGCTGTTCCTCCCACCTTGATTTACTTCTCTCCTCCAATGATGGGTATCATTGAATTCACTGTTCTGCTCTTTTCTACTCTGCAAATTGTATGCTGACAGCTTTCTTTCTTTTTTTCCTCCCTTACAAATAATAAAATATTCATTGTTAATATTTCCATTACGTCATTATAGCTCACAATTCACACATGACAAAAACAATACATAAATTCTGAGACAGTCTCACAATTCAAGTTCTGTCAGAGATTTTTTTTTGGTAGGTACCTCCCACAAAATACCATAAAGGCTAACTTTGTACTTGAAATGTCTTGAAATGCACTGGAAGTTTTCCCCAGATATTTGGCTTTGTGGTTTAGACCCTTAAAGAGGGACAAGCTGGGTGTAATGGGGACTGTGGATGGCATAGCGAGTTCCATTGACATTTGAGGTTTACTTGAAAAGGCAGACTAAAATGCTGATGTGACATACCTTTTCAAGAATTTTACCATCTGAGGGTAGCACTATATAATTTTCCTAGAGTAAAAAAAAAATAGAAAATAGATGAAATTCATGGATGATCAAAGCCAAGAAAACTTAACAATACAGAGGGGGTTCAGGACATCCTGCTGTAAGAGTTCATAAGCACTGTGGATTTGAGTTATAAGAATAGAACAAATTGTAACAGAACAAAATTAAATTATTAGACATATCAGGAATTAATGAGATTAATATCTGCTATGAGCTTAGAACATTTCAGTGCAAAGATTAAGAGGAAAGGGACTGGTGTAAGCTAGCAGATAACAAGATAAAAAAGGCAAACAGTCTTAGGGTGTTAACAGCACTATTTTCATTTTAGATTCAGAGAAGTGTTAAATTAGCTTCTGGTATGAAATAATCTGTGGGACCGTGGACACCTTATGTGGTGAATCTGGAAAACAATGTAGAGAAGTGTTAATGGGATGATCTACAAACTATCACTTAAAATTAGAGAGACTTTACTTGTTGGGTCTGAAAGAACAAACAGAGGAGACAAATGGTGTTTGCTTGGCAAGATGGAACGGCAGATGCTGCAAAGAGAGAGCTATCCAAGCTAGAGGATGTTTTCACTTGATGAATGTGTGTATTAAATACACTCAGCAGACTGAAGATATAATATTTCTAACCATCAGAACAATTATTGGTCCTGTAGCAGTCATGGCAATTCTATGGGGAAAATTAAATTAGCTGAGTGATACCTAGACTACACTTTCCTTCTGTAAGCTCAAAAAATTCCACCGGTTTCTTGAGGCTGCAGAATTGTTAGTCTTAGTAGCCACGCGTTATCCAGAAAGGATGTCCTTACATTTTGAGGGTGTGGGAGCTAGGGTCTACAACTGTGCAGGAGTAATGTCTTCTAATAATCTGCATTAGTCAAGTAAAATTACTGGCATGAGCAGAGTGTTGCCAGTACTGCTTTGACTCCCAGAAGTGTGTCAAAATTATTAGTAAAGTTTTCCTACATGATGGTAAAAATCTACTCAGAGGAGTGCTAATTTGTTTATTCTATTATCAAAATTTTCAGACTGGACAATTCAGCCTTTTGGTGTTTCTAAAACCAGCTTTGTTGCTGACAGATAATTCACACAACCTCTTGTATGTCATTCCTGCAGCTGTATGAAATGTTGCCCTGGCTGATGAGCCATCTTCCTGGTCCTCATAAGAAGGCACTATCTTCCTATGATGTCCTGAGCTCTTTTGCAAGGAAGGAGATCAGAAGACATGTGGAGAGAGGGACACCAGATGAACCACAGGATTTCATTGACTTTTACCTCGCTGAGATGGAGAAAGTAAGGGTTCGTTCTGCCTGATCACACATTTATGGAGTATAAGGCCAAACAGACTATTGACCCCCTCCTATCATAGCTTCTTACTTTTCATAGGCTTCTAAATGTGAAAACAGTAGTTTGTGACTTATCAACTCATGTCTCCGAGAAAGGCATCCAGTTTTAAATTCTGGTTACATGAATGAATGACCACCAAGTATGTAGGGTGTGAACTCATGAACTATCAGCTGCTTTCCATAAAAATCCATGTCTATGCTTCAATCCTATGAGAGAGTTTATGCCTGCAGGTCACACAACTTCGGTAAACCACCTCATCTTCTACAGCAGGGTACCTCATGTTTACAACAGGATTAAATACGCACACATAGATCATTACCCTGAAATAGCTGACATGTTTCTGTGGGTTTCAGTGTGTGCCCTAAAACTGGCTATCCTCATGCTCCACAACTGTGTGGCTCCTTCCCTGGGAGGGAGCCATTTCGTGGAGGACCTTTTCTGTACTGGAAAAAGCGTTCCCTGACTATCCTGAAATCCCTTGGTAACA